>NW_022639323.1:0-66928 GCF_010993605.1 Petromyzon marinus
ATGTGCTGTCCACTCACTCACCCACTCACTCACCCACTCACTCACCCACCCACTCACTCACCCACTCACCCACTCACTCACCCACTCACTCACTTACTCACTCACCCACCCACCCACCCACTCACTCACCCACTCAAACACTCACCCACTCACTCACCCACTCACTCACTCACTCACCCACTCAACAACAACAACAACCGCCATTCGCCACTAAGTGGCGGTGACGTCACCACGACGCTCGTGCCAGGCTATGTGCACCGTGAGGCCACGTGAAGTGTCGAACGCCCGCTGGCAGGAGGTCACTGGGCAGACCCAGGTGCCACGGGTCGACTGACTGAGATGACTGGCTGATGCACCACCTGTGCCCCCTACTGTGCCAACCTGCTGTGCTTTAGCCACCCGGCGCTCCGCTCGTTGTTCTGAGCGTCGCTCCTCCGCCCTCCGTTGTTGTTGGAGGGCGACTGCCTCCAACTGTCCAGTAGCATCCTTCACGAGCCTCCTCCACAGAGGCCGATCTTGACACCGCTGGTACCAGTCATCGGCAAGTCCACTCAGCTCCACGTCCTCCTGTACCACATCACTCCATCTCTTCTCTAGCCCGTGCCGCGCCCGCTTAGCCCCCTCAATCCGGCCAAACAAAAGCTGTTTCGGCATGCGGTGGCTGGGCATGCGGGCTACATGACCCAGCCATCGCAGCCTTGCCTGCCGGAGGAGCTCACCGATGGGACCCTGCCCAGATCTTTCAAGGATTTGTGAGCTCCTCACACAATCCAGTCTGGTTAAACCCAGGATGGATCGTAGGCAGGCCAGCCTAAATGTTTCTAACCGGCGAAGATGTTCCATTAGGGGGGTCCACGTTTCGCAAGCGTAGAGAAGGGAGGGAATGACCGTGGCCGAGAAGACCTGAAGCTTAGTGCGGAGCGACAGACCAGGTAGCTTCCACACAGCGTTACGTAACCGATGAAAAGATATTGCCGCTCGACTGATTCGGAGTGAGACCTCTGCTGTTAAACTGGAGCCAGTCATAAGCACACTGCCCAGGTATGGGAAACTCTCCACTCTCTCCACAACTGCCCCATCACCGATTGGGAGTTGTGGGGGTGGAGTGTCCGATGGTACAAAATACCCAGGCAGGTGCTTAGTTTTGGTGGCGCTGATGGTACGGCCCCACCTCTTAGTGGCATGCTCCAGTCTCAGCAGCAGCGTCTCCAACTCCTCCTCTGACTGAGCAGCTATTACCAAATCATCAGCATACATAACGTGGTTGAGCAATAGGGAGCCATCCCTTGACCGCACCCGGGCATCGATTAGCCTCCCATTATATCTGTACCATATGGAGATTCCCCCGGTACAGCTATTGAAGGCTTCACGAACTACGTGGTCAAAATAGATGTTAAATAATGTGGGAGCCAGAGGACATCCCTGTCGCACCCCAAGGTGTACAGGGAATGGCTCTGACTCCCGGCCACGTAGTTTTACCCGGGCCCGCTCACCATCATGAAGGTCCTTAATGATCGTGAGCAGAGGGTCAGGTACTCCAAAAGCACGAAGAACGACCCAGAGCCCAGGCCTACTGATGGTATCATAGGCCTTGACCAGGTCAATAAAGCAGAGATGTAGGTCTTGTTGGAATTCCCTACACCTCTGCTGTAGCAGACGGACAGAAAATATGGCATCTGTGCAGGACCGCCCTTTCCTGAAACCGCATTGGGGCTCCGCAAGCCTCTCCTCAGCGTGCCTGGCAAGGCGATGCTGAATAATCCTTGCCAGGACCTTTCCCGGCACACTGAGGAGTGAGATGCCCCTGTAGTTGTTACAGTCTGTGCGGTCCCCCTTCTTAAAAAGGGGGACCACCAGGGCATCCTTCCAATCCCGCGGAACCCGTCCAGTGGTCCAGACTGTTGTTATGATGTCATATAGGGCAGTCTGTGCACAAACGCCACCCTCCCTCAGCATTTCGCTTGGGAGATCATCTCTGCCCGCTGCCTTTCCTGGTCTCAGACTCCGGATCGCCTTCAATACTTCCTCAGCAGATGGCACCTCAGCCAGCCACTCACAGGGGGTGACTTCTTCCAATATTTGAGGCACCGCAGCCTCAGCAGGGTCATCCTCACTTTGTGCCACGATGTTTTCCTGGCTGAGGGATTTTCCCTCCCCCAGGACCTCACAGAAATGCTCAGCAAATCTGCGAACCTGTTCCTGGGGGTCGGAGATTGGATCACCGTTTTTTCCCCTAATGATGGTAATAGGTGTGGCGCTGCAGGTTACTTTTTTGATGGAGTTAAATAGAGATTTGTGATCACGGGCCACTGAGGCAGACTCCATCTCCTCAGCAACCCGCGACCACCACCCATCCTTGCAGCGCCTCACGGCTCTCCGAACCTCCGAGCGAAGGCTGCGGTAATCCTCCTCATTCTCTGACGTGGGATTCTGTAGCCGATGACAGTGGGCCTGTCGCTTTTTCTCAACCATCCTGAACACCTCCTCTGTCAGCCAGGGTCTCTGGGGAGGTCTGGACCGCGTACCCAAAGCAGCCATTGCAGCTGCATGAGTCACAGTCCTAAACCTCGCCCATTTACCCTCGACATCAGGAGGAGTCGGGGACGATGCCAATCCCAGCCGCAAGCGATGATAAAATTCTCGCTTGCAACTTTCATCAGATAACTGAGACCAGGCCACTTTATGTTGGAATGGGGTCCTGGGTGTACACCCAGATGACTAGTCGATGGTCAGAGGGCAGATCAGCTCCACGGTAGGTCCTGGTGTCAAGGACATGGGCTCGCATTCGCTGGTCCATCACTATGTAGTCCAGCAGATGTTCTTGCTTGGACCCGGCATGCATCCATGATGTTGTGTGGATGCGCCGATGCCGGAACAGCGTGTTGGTAATTACAAGCCCATGGGCTGCACAAAATCTAGCAGCCTCCTACCGTTGTTATTGAGCTGATCTGGCCCATGCCCTCCAATCACTCCAGACCAGGTGCCAGTATCATGACCAACTCGGGCATTGAAGTCACCCAACATGATGACTCTATCCCGAGGGGCCACTTTAGCCAGCACCTGTGACAGGAGGTCATAGAAGGCATCTGACTCATCGGCTTTGCCTGCATCCCTCCACGGATGTTCATCTTCGGTGGGGGCATAAGTAACCACGACCACCATTCCTCGCCTCCGGTTGATGGGAAGGCGAGCCCAAAGTGTAGGTCTCCTTTTGAACAAAAGAATGAAGGGGGCGTGGGAGCGTGGCGGTGAGGTGTGGGAAGCTGTAAGCCCCAGGCTACTCACCCACTCACTCACTCACTCACCCACTCACTCACTCACCCACTCACTCACTCACTCACCCACCCACCCACCCACCCACTCACTCACCCACTCACCCACTCACACACTCACTCACTCACTCACCCACTCACTCACTCACCCACCCACTCACCCGTGCCATGTGCCAGTGTGAGGCTGTGGAAGAGACAGTGCTCCTCCAGGATGTGCTGTCCACTCACTCACCCACTCACTCACCCACTCACTCACTCACTCACCCACCCACCCACCCACCCACTCACTCACCCACCCACCCACCCACTCACTCACCCACCCACCCACTCACTCACTCACTCACCCACCCACCCACCCACCCACTCACTCACCCACTCACACACTCACCCACTCACCCACTCACCCACTCACCCACTCACCCACTCACCCACTCACTCACCCACTCACTCACTCACTCACACACCCACTCACTCACCCACCCACTCACCCACCCACCCACTTACTCACCCACTCACTCACCCACTCATTCACTCACCCGTGCCATGTGCCAGTGTGGGGCTGTGGAAGAGACAGTGCTCCTCCAGGATGTGCTGTCCACTCACTCACCCACTCACTCACCCACTCACCCACCCACCCACTCACCCACCCACTCACCCACCCACCCACTCACCCACTCACTCACTCACACACCCACTCACTCACCCACTCACCCACTCACCCACTCACTCACTCACACACCCACCCAATCACCCACTCACCCACCCACTCACCCACCCACTCACCCACCCACCCGTGCCATGTGCCAGTGTGAGGCTGTGGAAGAGACAGTGCTCCTCCAGGATGTGCTGTCCACTCACTCACCCACTCACTCACTCACCCACCCACCCACTCACTCACCCACTCACACACTCACCCACTCACTCACTCACCCACCCACTCACTCACTCACCCACTCACCCACTCACCCACTCACTCACCCACTCACTCACTCACCCACTCACTCACCCACTCACCCACTCACTCACTCACCCACTCACTCACCCACCCACTCACCCACTCACCCACTCACTCACCCACTCACCCACTCACCCACCCACTCACCCACCCACCCACTCACTCACCCACTCACCCACTCACTCACTCACTCACCCACCCACTCACTCACTCACTCACCCACCAACTCACTCACTCACTCACCCACTCACTCACTCACCCACTCACTCACCCACTCACCAACCCACCCATTCACTCACTCACCCACCCACCCACTCACCCACTCACTCACCCACCAACTTACTCACCCACTCACCCACTCACCCACTCACCCACTCACCCACCCACTCACCCGTGCCATGTGCCAGTGTGAGGCTGTGGAAGAGACAGTGCTCCTCCAGGATGTGCTGTCCACTCACTCACCCACTCACTCACCCACTCACTCACTCACTCACTCACCCACCCACCCACCCACCCACCCACTCACTCACCCACCCACCCACCCACTCACTCACCCACCCACCCACTCACTCACTCACTCACCCACCCACCCACCCACCCACCCACTCACTCACCCACTCACACACTCACCCACTCACCCACTCACCCACTCACCCACTCACCCACTCACCCACTCACTCACCCACTCACTCACTCACTCACACACCCACTCACTCACCCACCCACTCACCCACCCACCCACTTACTCACCCACTCACTCACCCACTCATTCACTCACCCGTGTCATGTGCCAGTGTGGGGCTGTGGAAGAGACAGTGCTCCTCCAGGATGTGCTGTCCACTCACTCACCCACTCACTCACCCACTCACCCACCCACCCACTCACTCACCCACTCACTCACCCACCCACTCACCCACTCACTCACTCACACACCCACTCACTCACCCACTCACCCACTCACCCACTCACTCACTCACACACCCACCCAATCACCCACTCACCCACCCACTCACCCACCCACTCACCCACCCACCCGTGCCATGTGCCAGTGTGAGGCTGTGGAAGAGACAGTGCTCCTCCAGGATGTGCTGTCCACTCACTCACCCACTCACTCACTCACCCACCCACCCACTCACTCACCCACTCACACACTCACCCACTCACTCACTCACCCACCCACTCACTCACTCACCCACTCACCCACTCACCCACTCACTCACCCACTCACTCACTCACCCACTCACTCACCCACTCACTCACCCACTCACTCACTCACCCACTCACTCACCCACCCACTCACCCACTCACCCACTCACTCACCCACTCACCCACTCACCCACCCACTCACCCACCCACCCACTCACTCACCCACTCACCCACTCACTCACTCACTCACCCACCCACTCACTCACTCACTCACCCACCAACTCACTCACTCACTCACCCACTCACTCACTCACTCACTCACCCACTCACCAACCCACCCATTCACTCACTCACCCACCCACCCACTCACCCACTCACTCACCCACCAACTTACTCACCCACTCACCCACTCACCCACTCACCCACTCACCCACCCACTCACCCGTGCCATGTGCCAGTGTGAGGCTGTGGAAGAGACAGTGCTCCTCCAGGATGTGCTGTCCACTCAGCACGATGTCCTGGCGCACCGTGGCATCACCACGCCCCACCCTGCTCACACACACAGTGACACACACACACAGTGACACACACAGTGACACACACACACACAGTGACACACACACAGTGACACACACACACAGTGACACACACAGTGACACACACACACAGTGACACACACACAGTGACACACACAGTGACACACACAGTGACACACACACACAGTGACACACACACAGTGACACACACACACAGTGACACACACACAGTGACACACACACAGTGACACACACACAGTGACACACACAGTGACACACACACAGTGACACACACACAGTGGCACACACACAGTGACACACACACACACAGTGACACACACACACACAGTGACACACACACACACACAGTGACACACACACACACAGTGACACACACACAGTGACACACACACAGTGACACACACAGTGACACACACACAGTGACACACACACAGTGACACACACACACAGTGACACACACACACAGTGTGACACACACACACACACAGTGACACACACAGTGATACACACACACACGGTGACACACACACACACAGTGACACACACACACACAGTGACACACACACACACACAGTGACACACACACACACAGTGACACACACACACACAGTGACACACACACAGAGACACACACAGTGACACACACACACAGTGACACACACACACAGTGACACACACACAGTGACACACACACACAGTGACACACACACACACAGTGACACACACACAGTGACACACACAGTGACACACACACAGTGACACACACAGTGACACACACAGTGACACACACACAGTGACACACACACAGTGACACACACGCACAGTGACACACACACACAGTGACACACACACACAGTGACACACACAGTGACACACAGTGACACACACACACACAGGGACACACACACACACACAGGGACACACACACCGTGACACACGCACAGTGACACACACACAGTGACACACACACACACAGTGACACACACACAGTGACACACACACAGTGACACACACACACAGTGACACACACACACAGTGACACACACACACAGTGACACACACAGTGACACACACAGTGACACACAGTGACACACACACAGTGACACACACAGTGACACACACACACAGTGACACACACACAGTGACACACACACACACAGTGACACACACAGTGACACACACACAGTGACACACACACACAGTGACACACAGAGGGTGACACACACACACAGGGTGACACACACAGACACACACACACAGTGTGTGGACAAGTGTGTGGGCGAATGAGCAGGTGAGTGGGTGGGTAAGTGGGTGGGTGGGTGAGTGAGTGGGTGAGTGAGTGGGTGAGTGAGTGAGGAGTGAGAGGGTGAGAGATGGGTGAGTGGGCGAGTGAGTGGGCAAGTAAGTGAGTGAGTGGGGAGTGAGTGAGCGGATGAGTAAGTGACTGAGTGACCGGGTGAGAGATGGGTGTGTGAGTGGATGAGTGAGTGATTGGATGAGTGGGTGTGTGAGTGTGTGAGTGGATGGGTGACTGGGTGAGCTGATGAGTGGGTGAACGGCTAACTGTGCGGGTGAGTGAGATGTGTGGTGGAGGAGTTGGTGGGTGAATGGGTGGGCAAGTGAGCGGGTGAGCGGGTGAGTAGGTCAGTGGTTTAGTTAGTGGGCAGGTGAGTGGGTGAATGAGTTTGGGAGCAGGCGGGTGAGTGGCTGAGCGGGTGAGCGTGTGCGCAAGTGGGTGAGTGGATAGTTGAGCGGGTGAGTGGGTGGGTGAGTGCATGAGTGGGTGGGTAGGTGAGTGGGTGAGTGAGTGGGTGGGTGGGTGAGTGAGTGAGCGAATGAGCGGGTGAGTGGGTGGGTGAGTGCATGAGTGGGTGGGTAGGTGAGTGAGTGAGCGAGTGGGTGGGTGGGTGAGTGCATGAGTGGGTGGGTAGGTGAGTGAGCGAGTGAGTGGAATGGTGAGTGAGTGCATGAGTGGGTGGGTAGGTGAGTGAGTGAGCGGGTGAGTGGTTAGGGTTAGTGAGTGGCTGGGTGATTGGGGCGAGTGAGTAGGTGAGCGAGTGAGTGAGTGGTTGGGGTGAGTAGGGGAGTGGGTGAGTGGGTGGGTGGGTGGGTGAGTGGGTGGGTGGGTGGGTGAGTGAGTGGGTGGGTGAGTGAGTGAGTGAGTGGGTGGGTGGGTGGGTGAGTGCATGAGTGGGTGGGTGGGTGAGTGGGTGAGTGAGTGAGTGGGTGAGTGAGTGGGTGAGTGGGTGAGTGAGTGGGTGGGTGAGTGAGTGGGTGAGTGGGTGGGTGGGTGAGTGGGTGAGTGAGTGGGTGAGTGAGTGGGTGAGTGGGTGAGTGAGTGGGTGGGTGGGTGAGTGAGTGGGTGGGTGGGTGATTGGGGCGATTGAGTAGGTGAGCGAGTGGGTGGATGAGTGAGTGGGTTAGTAAGTGGGTGGGTGATTGGGGCGAGTGAGTAGGTGAGCGAGTGGGTGGGTGGGTGAGTGGGTGGGTGGGTGGGTGAGTGGGTGGGTGGGTGGGTGAGTGGGTGGGTGGGTGAGTGGGTGGGGTGAGTAGGTGGGTGAGTGGGTGGGGTGAGTAGGTGGGTGAGTAGGTGGGTGGGTGAGTGCATGAGTGGGTGGGTAGGTGAGTGAGTGAGCGAGTGGGTGGGTGGGTGAGTGGGTGGGTGAGTACATGAGTGGGTGCATGAGTAGGTGAGTGGTTGGGGTGAGTAGGGGAGTGGGTGGGTTAGTGGGTAGGTGAGTGGGTGAGTAGGTGAGTGAGTGGGTGGGTGAGTGAGTGGGTGAGTGAGTGAGTGGGTGGGTGAGTGAGTGGGTGAGCGTGCGGGTGAGCACCTGGTGAGGCCACCCTTGATGTAGTAGAGGAGACACTCTGACATGAGAGGATCCTCGTTCAGGTTGACCAGGTGGGGAGTCTGCAGGTGGGAGGGGAGACGCTGACACCACGGCCGCTCTATCCACTGCTTGATGGACACGGCCCAGCAGCATCACCCTCCCACTCGCCCACCTGCTCACCACCCCCCCCCCCCACCACCAACGCTCCACCGCCACCCACCCACCCACACAGCCTGCAATCCACCCACCCACCCACACAGTCTCCCCGACACCCACCCACCCAGCCTGCAATCCACCCACCCACCCACACACTCTCCCTGACACCCACCCACCCAGCCTGCAATCCACCCACCCACCCACCCACTCAGTCTCCCCACCACCCACCCACACAGCCTGCCCACCACCCACCCACTCAACCTGCAATCCACCCACCCACCCACCCACTCAGTCTCCCCAACACCCACCCACACAGCCTGCCCACCACCCACCCACTCAACCTGCAATCCACCCACCCACCCACCCACTCAGTCTCCCCAACACCCACCCCCCCAGCCTGCAATCCACCCACCCACACAGCCTGCCCCACCACCCACCCACACAGCCTGCCCACCACCCACCCAGCCAGCCTGCAATCCACCCACCCACCCACTCAGTCTCCCCGACACCCACCCACACAGTCTCCCCACCACCCACCCACCCAGCCTGCCCACCACCCACCCACCAACCCACCCACTCCTCCCCCCCCACCTTCTTGGGTGTAAACACTCCCAGGGTCCCTCCGTCCTCCCGGATGGCGACGCCCATCTCGGCCAGCAGCGCCTCCCTGCAACGCGCACACACAAATACAAAGGTCCCCCAGGTAGCCTCGATCAGCACCGCCGGGGCAAGTGCTCGCAAGGAGCAGCGATAGGCGGTGCCGGCGAAGGCTGCGGCTGTGGCGCAAACAGAGGTGGGGGTGGTCACCGCCACCATCACCACCACGCCCGGCCGCCTTTGTCTCCCCAAGACGCACAAACACTCACCCACCCACCCACTCACCCACCCAGTCACTCACCCACTCACCCACTCACTCACCCAGTCACTCACCCACTCACCCACTCACTCACCCACTCACCCACCCACCCACTCACCCACCCACTCACTCACTCACCCAGTCACTCACCCACTCACCCACTCACTCACCCAGTCACTCACCCACTCACCCACTCACTCACCCACTCACCCAGTCATCCACCCACCCACGCACCCACCCACTCACCCACCCACCCACTCACCCACTCACTCATCCACGCACTCACTCACCCACTCACCCACCCACCCACTCACTCATCCACGCACTCACCCACTCACCCACCCACCCACTCACCCACTCACTCACCCACCCACCCACTCATCCACGCACTCACCCACTCACTCACCCACCCAGTCATCCACCCACCCACCCACGCACCCACCCACTCACCCACCCACTCAGTCACCCACCCACTCACTCACTCACCCACCCACTCACTCACTCACTCACCCACCCACTCACTCATCCACGCACTCACCCACTCACCCACGCACCCACCCAGTCACCCACCCAGTCACTCACCCACCCACTCACCCACCCACCCACTCACTCACTCACCCACCCACCCACCCACCTCTCAGTGCGGATGGACTCCGTCTTACGGAGTTTCTCCTCCCACGTCTCGTTGAGCTCAGCGATGATTTTTTCCGATTCCTGTGCGGAGAATCGCACGGTGGGTGGGTGGGTGGGTAAGGAGCGGGCGGGAGGGGGGGGTGGGAGGCGATTAAGCCATACTTCACCTCTCCGGGCTACGTCGCGTCCCGCCTCGAACCTTCACAACCTCACCCCGTACGGACAACGGAACACTTGGGGCCGAGTTTTGTTCGGATGGGGCGATCGACGCTAGAGTTGCACCGGGCCCCCCACCATTACAGACAATCACACGCGGGGCTAAGCGCGTCGACCCTTTGACCCACGCGGGTGATTTTCGGTGGGGCGACTCCTTAGGGGCGGTACAATCCCGTGGTCGAGTTTCGCTCTAATCGGACCGAGTTTACCCGAACGAACCTGAAAGGAAATGACGCGTTTTATATATTTTTTTTCCGGGCGGCTCAACGTTGCCACGCGCTAAACAGACGGGGCTAAACGCATCGACCCTTTGACCCACGGGGTGATTTTCGGTGGGGCGACTCCGTACGTGCGGCACAATCCCGTGGTCGAGTTTCGCTCTAATCGGACCGAGTTTACCCGAACGAACCTGAAAGGAAATGACGGGTTTTACATATTTTTTTTTTTCCGGGCGGCTCAACGTTGCCACGCGCAAAACAAACGGGGCTAAACGCGTCGACCCTTTGACCCACGGGGTGATTTTCGGTGGGGCGACTCCTTAGGGGCGGCACAATCCCGTGGTCGAGTTTCGCTCTAATCGGACCGAGTTTACCCGAACGAACCTGAAAGGAAATGACGCGTTTTACATATTTTATTTTTTTCCGGGCGGCTCAACGTTGCCACGCGCAAAACAAACGGGGCTAAACGCGTCGACCCTTTGACCCACGCGGGTGATTTTCGGTGGAGCGACTCCTTAGGGGCGGCACAATCCCGTGGTCGAGTTTCGTTCGAATCGGACCGAGTTTACCCCCCCCCCCCTTCCCTTCCCTTGGCCAGCCACTCGAGCACTACCAGCGCCCGGTTCGCGAACCTTGAGCCTCTCGATGGCCTCCTCCCCGCCCGGCGTGGCCAGGATCCGCTCGTGAAGCCGGGAGACGGAGGTAGCGGCGGCCCCGGACGAAGACCCCGCGGGGGCCGGCTGGTCGCCCTGCCCAGGCCCGTGGAGCTGCCGGAAGTTGTTGTTCTCAAGGTCCTTGATATCTGAGGGGGGGGGGGGGTCACGTGGGGGTCACGTGGGGGTCACGTGGGGGTCACGTGGGGGTCACGTGGGGGTCACGTGGGGGTCACGTGGGGGTTGGGTTAGTGCCGAGTCAACCCGCACGGCCGCCGCGAACCCCACCCACCCACACGGCCATCGTGAACCCCACCCACCCGCACGGCCGCCGCGAACCCCACCCACCCACACGGCCGTCGTGAACCCCACCCACCCACACGGCCATCGTGAACCCCACCCACCCACACGGCCGCCGTGAACCCCACCCACCCACCCACACGGCCACCGTGAACCCCACCAACCCACCCACACGGCCACCGTGAACCCCACCCACCCACACGGCCGTCGTGAACCCCACCCACCCACACGGCCACCGTGAACCCCACCCACCCACCCACACGGCCACCGTGAACCCCACCCACCCACCCACACGGCCGCCGTGAACCCCACCCACCCACCCACCAACACGGCCACCGTGAACCCCACCCACCCACCCACACGGCCACCGTGAACCCCACCCACCCACCCACACGGCCGTGGTGAACCCCACCCACCCACCCACACGGCCGCCGTGAACCCCACCCACCCACACGGCCGCCGTGAACCCCACCCACTCACACGGCCACTGTGAACCCCACCCACCCACACGGCCACTGTGAACCCCACCCACCCACACGGCCACCGTGAACCCCACCCACCCACCCACACGGCCACCGTGTGCTAAGCTCAGCTGCATGATGCCAAGCTGCAAGCTAAGAAGCCATTCAGGGGAGTCCACCGTGCAATGGGACATGGGGTTACCTGACCACCATCAAAACCGTCACCGCCACCATCACAAACACCAACACCACCAACAGCAGCAGCAGCAACAGCAGCAGCGGCACAACAGCAGGGTGCAGGCAAAGCAGTTGCAGAGCCCCACAGACTCATCATGCAGACCCACAGACTCACCACACAGAGACCCACAGACTCACAGAGACTCACCACACACACAGAGACTCACCACACACACAGAGACTCACCACACACACAGAGACTCACTCACACACAGAGACTCACTCACAAAGAGACTCACTCGCGCAGAGACTCACTCACACAGAGACTCACACACACAGACACTCACACAGAGACTCAAACACTCAGAGACTCAGAGACTCACTCACACAGAGGCTCACTCGCACAGAGACTCACTCACACAGACTCACTCGCACAGAGACTCACCACACACAGAGAGACTCACCACACACAGAGAGACTCACCACACACGCAGAAACTCACTCACACAGAGACTCAGAGAGACTCACCACACACAGAGACTCACTCACACAGAGACTCACTCACACAGAGACTCACTCACTCACAGAGACTCACTCACACAGAGACTCACTCACACAGACACTCACTCACACAGACACTCACTCACACAGAGACTCACTCACTCACACAGAGACTCACTCACTCACACAGAGACTCACTCACTCACACAGAGACTCACTCACTCACACAGAGACTCACTCATTCACACAGACACTCACTCACGCAGAAACTAACTCACTCAGAGACTCACTCACGCAGACACTCACTCACGCAGAGACTCACTCACGCAGAGACTCACTCACTCAGAGACTCACTCACACAGAGACTCACTCACACAGAGACTCACTCACACAGAGACTCACTCACACAGAGACTCACCACACACAGAGACTCACCACTCACACAGAGACTCACCACTCACACAGAGACTCACCACTCACACAGAGACTCACCACTCACACAGAGACTCACCACACAGAGACTCACCACACACACAGACACTCACTCACACAGAGACTCACCACACAGACACTCACCACACAGAGACTCACTCACACAGAGACTCACTCACACAGAGACTCACTCACACAGAGACTCACACAGAGACTCACCACTCACCCAGAGACTCACTCACACAGACACTCACTCGCACAGAGACTCACACACACACAGACTCACACACACAGAGACTCACTCACACAGAGACTCACTCACACAGAGACTCACCACACAGACTCACCACACAGACTCACACACACAGAGACTCACTCACACAGAGACTCACTCACACAGAGACTCACCACACAGACTCGCCACTCACACAGAGACTCACCACTCACACAGAGACTCACCACTCACACAGAGACTCACCCACACAGAGACTCACACAGAGACTCACTCACACAGAGACTCACTCACACAGAGACTCACTCACACAGACACTCACACAGAGACTCACTCACACAGAGACTCACTCACACAGAGACTCACTCACACAGAGACTCACACAGAGACTCATCACTCACACAGAGACTCACTCAGACACTCGCACAGAGACTCACACACACAGAGACTCACTCACTCTGAGACTCGCACAGAAACTCACACAGAGACTCACCACACACACAGAGACTCACACTCACACAGAGACTCACACACACACAGAGACTCACACAGAGACTCACTCACACAGAGACTCACTCACACAGACACTCATTCACACAGAGACTCACTCACACAGACACTCACACAGAGACTCACTCACACAGACACTCACTCACACAGAGACTCACTCACACAGACTCATCACACAGAGACTCACCACTCACACAGAGATTCACCACTCACACAGACTCACTCAGACACTCACACAGAGACTCACACACACAGAGACTCACTCACTCTGAGACTCACTCACACAGAGACTCACCACACACACAGAGACTCACACTCACACAGAGACGCACCACACACACAGATACTCACACTCACACAGAGACCCTCACACACACACACAGAGACTCACCACACACACAGAGACTCACACTCACACAGAGACTCACACTCACACAGAGACTCACACACACGTAGAGACTCACTCACACAGAGACTCACTAACACAGAGACTCACCACTCACACAGAGACTCACCACTCACACAGAGACTCACTCAGACACTCACACAGAGACTCACACACACAGAGACTCACACACTCTGAGACTCACACAGACACTCACACAGAGACTCACCACACACACAGAGACTCACACTCACACAGAGACGCACCACACACACAGAGACTCACACTCACACAGAGACTCACTCACACAGAGACTCACTCACTCACACAGAGACTCACTCACTCACACAGAGACTCACACTCACACAGAGACTCACACACACACAGACACACAGAGACTCACACAGAGACTCACTCACACAGACTCATCACACAGAGACTCACCACTCACACAGAGATTCACCACTCACACAGACTCACTCAGACACTCACACAGAGACTCACACACACAGAGACTCACTCACTCTGAGACACACTCACACAGAGACTCACCACACACACAGAGACTCACACTCACACAGAGACGCACCACACACACAGAGACTCACACTCACACAGAGACTCACACACACACACACAGACACACAGAGACTCACCACACACACAGAGACTCACACTCACACAGAGACTCACACACACACGTAGAGACTCACTCACACAGAGACTCACTAACACAGAGACTCACCACTCACACAGAGACTCACCACTCACACAGAGACTCACTCAGACACTCACACAGAGACTCACACACACAGAGACTCACACACTCTGAGACTCACACAGACACTCACACAGAGACTCACCACACACACAGAGACTCACACTCACACAGAGACGCACCACACACACAGAGACTCACACTCACACAGAGACTCACTCACTCACACAGAGACTCACACTCACACAGAGACTCACACACACACACAGACACACAGAGACTCACACAGAGACTCACCACACAGCTGCTATGCATTGCCTGTGGGTCACATTAGCAGCAGCGCCAAGCAAGAGACCAGCAGTGGATAGAGCAAAACAGCTGCAGGCGCCATGGTGGTGGTGATGATGGTGGTGGTGATGGTGGTGGTGATGATGGCGGTAATGGTGGTGATGGTAGTGATGGTGGCAGTGGTGATGGTGGTGATGGTGGTGATGGTGATGACGGTGATGGTGGTGATGATGATGGTGGTGATGATGATGGTGTTGATGATCGTGATGGTGGTGGTGATGATGGCGGTAATGGTGGTGATGGTAGTGATGGTGGCAGTGATGATGATGGTGGTGATGATGATGGTGGTGATGATGGTGGTGGTGATGATGATCGTGATGGTGGCGGTGATGATGATGGTGGTGATGATGATGGTGGTGGTGATGATGGTGATGGTGGCGGTGATGATGATGGTGATGATGATGGCGGTGATGATGATGATGGTGGTGGTGATGATGGTGATGGTGGTGGTGATGATGATGATGGTGATGATGATGGTGGTGGTGATGATGATGATGGTGATGATGATGTTGGTGATGATGTTGGTGGTGATGATGTTGGTGGTGATGATGTTGGTGGTGATGATGATGATGGTGGTGATGATGGTGATGGTGGCGGTGATGATGATGGTGGTGATGATGGCGGTGATGATGATGATGGTGGTGGTGATGATGATGGTGGTGATGATGTTGGTGGTGATGATGTTGGTGATGATGATCGTGATGGTGGTGGTGATGATGGTGGTGGTGGTTACACACATTTAGTTCCGTGTGGTTCCAAACGAGATTGAGCTGATGTGTCTTAAGAGGGGAGACACGGGGAGAGAGACGTGGGGAGAGAGACACGGGGAGACACGGGGAGTGAGACACGGGGAGACACGGGGAGAGAGACACGGGGGGGGAGACACGGGGAGAGAGACACGGGGAGACACGGGGAGACACGGGGAGAGAGACACGGGGAGAGAGACACGGGGGGTGAGACACGGGGGGTGAGACACGGGGGGAGAGACACAGGGGGTGAGACAAGGGGGGTGAGACACACGGAGAGACAGGCTGTGGTGAACCCGGCCCCGGTGAGTCCCCGGTGAGTCCCGGTAAGCCCCGGTGAGTCCCGGCGAGCCACTCACTGTCCCCGGTGAGTCCCCGGTAAGCCCCAGTGAGTCCCCGGTGAGTCCCCGGTGAGCCACTCACTGTCCACGATGTTCCGCAGGCCCTGTGAGTCCCCGGTGAGTCCCCAGTGAGTCCCCGGTGAGTCCCGGTGAGTCCCCGGTGAGTCCCCTGTGAGTCCCCGATGTCCCCGGTGAGTCCCGGTGAGTCCCCGGTGAGTCCCCGGTGAGCCCCCTGTGAGTCCCCGATGTCCCCGGTGAGTCCCCGGTGAGTCCCCTGTGAGTCCCCGATGTCCCCGGTGAGTCCCGGTGAGTCCCCGGTGAGTCCCCGGTGAGCCCCCGGCGAGCCACTCACTGTCCATGATGTCCCCGGTGAGTCCCCGGTGAGTCCCCTGTGAGCCCCCGGTGAGCCCCCGGTGAGTCCCCGGTGAGTCCCCGGTGAGTCCCCGGTGAGTCCCCGGCGAGCCACTCACTGTCCACGATGTCCCCCAGGCCCTGTGAGTCCCCGGTGAGTCCCCGGTGAGTCCCCGGTGAGCCACTCACTGTCCACGATGTTCCCCAGGCCCTGTGAGTCCCCGGTGAGTCCCCAGTGAGTCCCCGGTGAGTCCCGGTGAGTCCCCGGTGAGTCCCCTGTGAGTCCCCGATGTCCCCGGTGAGTCCCCGGTGAGTCCCGGTGAGTCCCCGGTGAGTCCCCGGTGAGCCCCCTGTGAGTCCCCGATGTCCCCGGTGAGTCCCCGGTGAGTCCCCTGTGAGTCCCCGATGTCCCCGGTGAGTCCCGGTGAGTCCCCGGTGAGTCCCCGGTGAGTCCCCGGCGAGTCACTCACTGTCCACGATGTCCCTGGTGAGTCCCCGGTGAGTCCCCTGTGAGTCCCCGGTGAGTCCCCGGTGAGTCCCCGGCGAGCCACTCACTGTCCACGATGTCCCCCAGGCCCTGTGAGTCCCCGGTGAGTCCCCGGTGAGCCCCCGGTGAGCCCCCGGTGAGTCCCCGGTGAGTCCCCGGTGAGTCCCCGGTGAGCCCCCGGTGAGTCCCCGGTGAGCCCCCGGCGAGCCACTCACTGTCCACGATGTCCCCCAGGCCCTGTGAGTCCCCGGTGAGTCCCCGGTGAGCCCCCGGTGAGCCCCGGTGAGTCCCCGGTGAGCCCCCGGCGAGCCACTCACTGTCCACGATGTCCCCCAGGCCCTGTGAGTCCCCGGTGAGTCCCCGGTGAGCCCCCGGTGAGCCCCGGTGAGTCCCCGGTGAGCCCCCGGCGAGCCACTCACTGTCCACGATGTCCCCCAGGCCCTGTGAGTCCCCGGTGAGTCCCCGGTGAGCCCCCGGTGAGTCCCCGGTGAGTCCCCGGTGAGCCCCCGGCGAGCCACTCACTGTCCACGATGTCCCCCAGGCCCTGTGAGTCCCCGGTGAGCCCCGGTGAGTCCCCGGTGAGCCCCCGGTGAGTCCCCGGTGAGCCCCCGGTGAGTCCCCGGTGAGCCCCCGGCGAGCCACTCACTGTCCACGACGTCCCCCAGGCCCTGTGAGCGTAGCAGCAGCTTGAGGCGAGAGACCTCCTCCTTGAGCTCCCGGATGAGTCGAGCGTTGGGGTCCTCGTTCACCACGGCGTTACACTTTATCTGCTTGGCCCTGTCGGCATACCTACGGGGTGGTGAGGAGGTGGTGAGGGGAGTGGTGAGTGAGTGGGTGAGTGAGTGGGTGGGTGGGTGGGTGAGTGAGTGAGTGAGTGGTGAGTGAGAGTGAGTGGTGAGTGAGTGGTGAGTGAGTGGTGAGTGAGTGGTGAGTAAGCGTTGGGGTCCTCGTTCACCACGGCGTTACACTTTATCTGCTTGGCCCTGTCGGCATACCTACGGGGTGGTGAGGAGGTGGTGAGGAGGTGGTGAGTGGTGAGTGAGTGGTGAGTGAGAGTGAGTGGTGAGTGGGTGAGTGAGTGAGTGAGAGTGAGTGAGAGTGGGTGAGTGAGTGAGTGAGTGGTGAGTGAGTGGGTGAGTGGTGAGTGAGTGGTGAGTGAGGGGAGTGAGTGGTGAGTGAGTGGTGAGAAAGGTGAGTCAGTGAGTGGTGAGTGAGTGAGGGGAGTGAGTGGTGAGTGAGTGAGAGTGAGTGGTGAGGTGGTGGTGAGTGAGTGGTGAGTGAGTGGTGAGGGGGTGGTGAGTGAGTGGTGAGTGAGGGGAGTGAGTGGTGAGTGAGTGGTGAGTGAGTGGTGAGTAAGCGTTGGGGTCCTCGTTCACCACGGCGTTACACTTTATCTGCTTGGCCCTGTCGGCATACCTACGGGGTGGTGAGTGAGGGGAGTGAGTGTGAGTGGGTGGTGAGTGAGCGGTGAGAAAGGTGAGTGAGTGAGTGGTGAGTGAGTGAGAGTGAGTGGTGAGTGAGTGGAGAGTGAGTGAGAGTGAGTGGTTGAGTGGTGAGTGTGAGTGAGTGAGTTGTGAGTGAGTGAGAGTGAGTGGTGAGTGAGTGGTGAGTGAGTGGTGAGTAAGCGTTGGGGTCCTCGTTCACCACGGCGTTACACTTTATCTGCTTGGCCCTGTCGGCATACCTACGGGGTGGTGAGGAGGTGGTGAGGGAGTGGTGAGTGGTGAGTGAGTGGTGAGTGAGAGTGAGTGGTGAGGGGGTGGTGAGTGAGTGGTGAGTGAGAGGTGGGTGAGTGAGTGGGTGGGTGGGTGAGTGAGTGAGGTAGTGAGTGGGTGAGTGAGTGAGTGGTGAGTGAGTGGTGAGTGAGTGGTGAGTAAGCGTTGGGGTCCTCGTTCACCACGGCGTTACACTTTATCTGCTTGGCCCTGTCGGCATACCTACAGGGTGGTGAGTGAGGTGGTGAGGGAGTGGTGAGTGAGAGTGAGTGGTGAGTGAGTGGTGAGTAAGCGTTTGGATCCTCGTTCACCACGGCGTTACACTTTATCTGCTTGGCCCTGTCGGCATACCTACGGGGTGGTGAGGAGGTGGTGAGGAGGTGGTGAGTGAGGGGAGTGAGTGGTGAGTGGGTGAGTGAGTGGTGAGTGAGTGGTGAGTAAGCGTTGGGGTCCTCGTTCACCACGGCGTTACACTTTATCTGCTTGGCCCTGTCGGCATACCTACGGGGTGGTGAGGAGGTGGTGAGGGAGTGGTGAGTGGTGAGTGAGTGGTGAGTGAGAGTGAGTGGTGAGGGGGTGGTTAGTGAGTGGTGAGTGAGAGGTGGGTGAGTGAGTGGGTGGGTGGGTGAGTGAGTGAGGTAGTGAGTGGGTGAGTGAGTGAGTGGTGAGTGAGTGGTGAGTGAGTGGTGAGTAAGCGTTGGGGTCCTCGTTCACCACGGCGTTACACTTTATCTGCTTGGCCCTGTCGGCATACCTACAGGGTGGTGAGTGAGGTGGTGAGGGAGTGGTGAGTGAGAGTGAGTGGTGAGTGAGTGGTGAGTAAGCGTTTGGATCCTCGTTCACCACGGCGTTACACTTTATCTGCTTGGCCCTGTCGGCATACCTACGGGGTGGTGAGGAGGTGGTGAGGAGGTGGTGAGTGAGGGGAGTGAGTGGTGAGTGGGTGAGTGAGTGGTGAGTGAGTGGTGAGTAAGCGTTGGGGTCCTCGTTCACCACGGCGTTACACTTTATCTGCTTGGCCCTGTCGGCATACCTACGGGGTGGTGAGGAGGTGGTGAGGAGGTGGTGAGTGAGGGGAGTGAGTGGTGAGTGGGTGAGTGAGTGGTGAGTGAGTGGTGAGTAAGCGTTGGGGTCCTCGTTCACCACGGCGTTACACTTTATCTGCTTGGCCCTGTCGGCATACCTACGGGGTGGTGAGGAGGTGGTGAGGGAGTGGTGAGTGAGTGGTGAGTGGTGAGTGAGTGGTGAGTGGTGAGTGTGAGTGAGTGAGTTGTGAGTGAGTGAGAGTGAGTGAGAGTGAGTGGTGAGTGGGTGGTGAGTGAGTGGTGAGTAAGCGTTGGGATCCTCGTTCACCACGGCGTTACACTTTATCTGCTTGGCCCTGTCGGCATACCTACGGGGTGGTGAGGAGGTGGTGAGTGAGGGGAGAGAGTGGTGAGTGAGTGAGTGGTGAGTGAGAGTGAGTGGTGAGTGGGTGAGTGAGTGAGTGAGAGTGAGTGAGAGTGGGTGAGTGAGTGAGTGAGTGGTGAGTGAGTGGGTGAGTGGTGAGTGAGTGGTGAGTGAGGGGAGTGAGTGGTGAGTGAGTGGTGAGAAAGGTGAGTCAGTGAGTGGTGAGTGAGTGAGGGGAGTGAGTGGTGAGTGAGTGAGAGTGAGTGGTGAGTGAGTGGAGAGTGAGTGAGAGTGAGTGGTTGAGTGGTGAGTGTGAGTGAGTGAGTTGTGAGTGAGTGAGAGTGAGTGAGAGTGAGTGGTGAGTGAGTGGTGAGTGAGTGGTGAGTAAGCGTTGGGATCCTCGTTCACCACGGCGTTACACTTTATCTGCTTGGCCCTGTCGGCATACCTACGGGGTGGTGAGGAGGTGGTGAGGGAGTGGTGAGTGGTGAGTGAGTGGTGAGTGAGAGTGAGTGGTGAGGGGGTGGTGAGTGAGTGGTGAGTGAGAGGTGGGTGAGTGAGTGGGTGGGTGGGTGAGTGAGTGAGGTAGTGAGTGGGTGAGTGAGTGAGTGGTGAGTGAGTGGTGAGTGAGTGGTGAGTAAGCGTTGGGGTCCTCGTTCACCACGGCGTTACACTTTATCTGCTTGGCCCTGTCGGCATACCTACAGGGTGGTGAGTGAGGTGGTGAGGGAGTGGTGAGTGAGAGTGAGTGGTGAGTGAGTGGTGAGTAAGCGGTTGGATCCTCGTTCACCACGGCGTTACACTTTATCTGCTTGGCCCTGTCGGCATACCTACGGGGTGGTGAGGAGGTGGTGAGGAGGTGGTGAGTGAGGGGAGTGAGTGGTGAGTGGGTGAGTGAGTGGTGAGTGAGTGGTGAGTAAGCGTTGGGGTCCTCGTTCACCACGGCGTTACACTTTATCTGCTTGGCCCTGTCGGCATACCTACGGGGTGGTGAGGAGGTGGTGAGGGAGTGGTGAGTGAGTGGTGAGTGGTGAGTGAGTGGTGAGTGAGTGGTGAGTGGTGAGTGTGAGTGAGTGAGTTGTGAGTGAGTGAGAGTGAGTGAGAGTGAGTGGTGAGTGGGTGGTGAGTGAGTGGTGAGTAAGCGTTGGGATCCTCGTTCACCACGGCGTTACACTTTATCTGCTTGGCCCTGTCGGCATACCTACGGGGTGGTGAGGAGGTGGTGAGGGAGTGGTGAGTGGTGAGTGAGTGGTGAGTGAGAGTGAGTGGTGAGGGGGTGGTGAGTGAGTGGTGAGTGAGAGGTGGGTGAGTGAGTGGGTGGGTGGGTGAGTGAGTGAGGTAGTGAGTGGGTGAGTGAGTGGTGAGTGAGTGAGTGGTGAGTGAGTGGTGAGTGAGTGAGTGGTGAGTGAGTGGTGAGTGAGTGGTGAGTAAGCGTTGGGATCCTCGTTCACCACGGCGTTACACTTTATCTGCTTGGCCCTGTCGGCATACCTACGGGGTGGTGAGGAGGTGGTGAGTGAGGGGAGAGAGTGGTGAGTGAGTGAGTGGTGAGTGAGAGTGAGTGGTGAGTGGGTGAGTGAGTGAGTGAGAGTGAGTGAGAGTGGGTGAGTGAGTGAGTGAGTGGTGAGTGAGTGGGTGAGTGGTGAGTGAGTGGTGAGTGAGGGGAGTGAGTGGTGAGTGAGTGGTGAGAAAGGTGAGTCAGTGAGTGGTGAGTGAGTGAGGGGAGTGAGTGGTGAGTGAGTGAGAGTGAGTGGTGAGGTGGTGGTGAGTGAGTGGTGAGTGAGTGGTGAGGGGGTGGTGAGTGAGTGGTGAGTGAGGGGAGTGAGTGGTGAGTGAGTGGTGAGTGAGTGGTGAGTGAGTGAGTGGTGAGTGAGTGGTGAGTGAGTGAGTGGTGAGTGAGTGGTGAGGGGGTGGTGAGTGAGTGGTGAGTGAGGGGAGTGAGTGGTGAGCGAGTGGTGAGTGAGTGGTGAGGGGGTGGTGAGTGAGTGGTGAGAAAGGTGAGTAAGTGAGAGTGAGTGGGAGTGAGTGGTGAGCGAGTGGTGAGTGAGTGGGTGGGAGTGAGTGGTGAGTGAGTGGTGAGTGAGTGAGTGAGTGGTGAGTGAGTGGTGAGTGGTGAGTGAGTGAGAGTGAGTGGTGAGGTGAGTGAGTGGTGAGTGAGTGAGAGTGAGTGGTGAGTGAGTGGTGAGTGAGTGTGTGAGTGAGTGGTGAGTGGGTGAGTGAGTGAGTGGTGAGTGAGTGGTGAGTGGGTGAGTGAGTGGTGAGTGGTGAGTGAGTGTGTGAGTGAGTGGGTGAGTGAGTGAGTGGTGAGTGAGTGGTGAGTGGGTGAGTGAGTGGTGAGTGGTGAGTGAGTGTGTGAGTGAGTGGTGAGTGAGAGTGAGTGGTGAGGGGGTGGTGAGTGAGTTGGGAGTGGGTGGTAGTGATAGTGATGGTGGTGATGATGGTGATGGTAGTGATGGTGGTAGTGATGGTGATGGTGGTGGTAGTGATGGTGGTAGTGATGGTGATGGTGGTGGTCGTGATGGTGGTGATGGTGGTGGTAGTGGTCGTGATGGTGGTGGTGGTAGTGATGGTGGTGATGGTGATGATGGTGACGGTGGTGATGATGGTGAAGATGGTGATGATGGCAGTGATGATGGTGATGATGGTGATGGTGGAAGTGATGGTGATGGTGGTGATGATGGTGATAGTGCTAGTGATGGTGATGATAGTGAAGATGGTGTTCGTGATGGTGGTGATGTGGTAGTGATGGTGGTAGTGATGATGGTAGTGGTAGTGGTGGTGCTAGTGGTTGTGATGGTGGTGGTGCTAGTGGTGGTGATCGTGGTGATGGTGGTAGTAGTGATAGTGATGATGGTGGTGGTGGTGGTGATGGTAGTGATGGTGGAAGTGATGATGGTAGTGGTGGTGGTAGTAGTGATAGTGTTAATGGTGGTAGTAGTGATAGTGATGATGGTGGTGGTGGTGATGGCAGTGATGGTGGTAGTAGTGGTAGTGATGGTGGTGATGGTGGTAGTAGTGATAGTGATGATGGTGGTGGTGGTGATGGCAGTGATGGTGGTAGTAGTGGTAGTGATGGTGGTGATGGTGGTAGTAGTGATAGTGATGATGGTGGTGGTGATGGTGGTAGTAGTGGTAGTGATGGTGGTGATGATGGTGACGGTGGTGATGGTGGTAGTAGTGATAGTGGCGATGGTGATGGTAGTGGTGACGGTAGTGATGGTGGTAGGAGTGGTAGTGACGGTAGTGATGGTGATGATGGTGGTGGTGATGGTGGTGGTGATGGTGGTAGTAGTGATAGTGATGGTAGTGATGGTAGTGATGGTGGTAGTAGTGGTAGTGGTGATGGTGGTAGTGATGGTGATGATGGTGACGATGGTGATGATGGTGACGGTGGTGACGATGGTGACGGTGGTGATAGTGATGGTAGTGATGGTAACGATGGTGACGATGGTGATAGTGATGGTGATGATGGTGGTAGTGATGGTAGTGATGGTGATGATGGTGATGATGGTGGTAGTGATGGTGATAGTGATGGTAACGATGGTGACGATGGTGATGATGGTGACAATGGTGATGATGGTGATGATGGTGGTAGTGATGGTGATGATGGTGACGATGGTGATGATGGTGATGATGGTGATAGTGATGGTGATGATGGTGACGATGGTGACGATGGTGATGATGGTGGTAGTGATGGTAGTGATGGTGATGATGGTGGTAGTGATGGTAGTGATGGTGACGATGGTGATAGTGATGGTAGTGATGGTGATGATGGTGACGATGGTGATGATGGTGATGATGGTAGTGATGGTAGTGATGGTAGTGATGGTGATAGTGATGGTGACGATGGTGATGATGGTGGTAGTGATGGTGATGATGGTGATAGTCATAGTGATGGTGGTAGTGATGGTGATGATGGTGACGATGGTGATGATGGTGACGATGGTGATGATGGTGATAGTGATAGTGATGGTGGTAGTGATGGTGATGATCGTGACGATGGTGATGATGGTGACGATGATGATGGTGGTGGTGGTGATGATGGTGATGGTGACGATGGTGACGGTGGTGACGATGGTGACGGTGGTGATGACGGTGGTGATGATGGTGACGATGGTGACGATGGTGACGATGGTGATGGTGGTAGTGATGGTAGTGATGGTGATAGTGATGGTGACGATGGTGGTAGCGATGGTGATGATGGTGGTAGTGATGGTAGTGATGGTGATAGTGACGATGGTGGTAGTGATGGTAGTGATGATGATAGTGATGGTAATGATGGTGACGATGGGGACGATGGTGACGATGGTGATGGTGGTAGTGATGGTAGTGATGGTGATGATGGTAGTGATGGTGATAGTGATGGTGATAGTGATGATAGTGATGGTGACGATGGTGACGATGGTGACGATGGTGACGATGGTGACGGCACCTCAGGGTGCCCAGCGTCTCATCGTAGTTGATGTCGGCTGGACTGAGAGCGGCCACCATCGCCGTGCGGGAGTTTCCACCTACAGAGAGTCATGCCACAACACCACCACTCACCTAGAGTCAGGCCACAACACCACCACTCACCACTCACCTACAGAGAGAGTCATGCCACAACACCACCAGTAACCACAACACCACCACTCACCTAGAGTCAGGCCACAACACCACCACTCACCTAGAGTCAGGCCACAACACCACCACTCACCACTCACCTACAGAGAGAGTCATGCCACAACACCACCAGTAACCACAACACCACCACTCACCTAGAGTCAGGCCACAACACCACCACTCACCTAGAGTCAGGCCACAACACCACCACTCACCTAGAGTCAGGCCACAACACCACCACTCACCTACAGAGAGAGTCATGCCACAACACCACCAGTAACCACAACACCACCACTCACCACAACACCACCACTCACCTACAGAGAGAGTCAGGCCACAACACCACCAGTAACCACAACACCACCACTCACCTAGAGAGTGTCAGACCACAACACCACCACTCACCACAACCACTCACCTGGAGGCAGGCCACAACACCACCACTCACCACAACACCACCACTCACCACAACACCACCACTCACCTACAGAGAGTCAGACCACAACACCACCAGTAACCACAACACCACCACTCACCACAACACCACCACTCACCTATAGAGAGGTAGGCCACAACACAACCACTCACCACAACCACTCACCTGGAGGCAGGCCACAACACCACCACTCACTACTCACCTAGAGTCAGGCCAAAACACCACCACTCACCACTCACCTACAGAGAGAGTCAGGCCACAACACCACCAGTAACCACAACACCACCACTCACCACAACACCACTCACCTACAGAGAGAGTCAGGCTACAACACCACCAGTAACCACAACACCACCACTCACCACAACACCACCACTCACCTAGAGAGTATCAGGCCACAACACCACCACTCACCACAACCACTCACCTAGAGGCAGGCATCAACACCACCACTCACCTGCAGAGAGAGTCAGGCCACAACACCACCAGTAACCACAACACCACCACTCACCACAACACCACCACTCACCTAGAGAGAGTCAGGCCACAACACCACCACTCACCACAACCACTCACCTGGAGTTAGGCCACAACACCACCACTTACCACAACACCACCACTCACCTATAGAGAGGCAGACCACAACACAACCACTCACCACAACACCACCACTCACCTACAGAGAGAGTCAGGCCACAACACCACCAGTAACCACAACACCACCACTCACCACAACACCACCACTCACCTAGAGAGAGTCAGGCCACAACACCACCACTCACCACAACCACTCACCTGGAGTTAGGCCACAACACCACCACTTACCACAACACCACCACTCACCTATAGAGAGGCAGGCCACAACACAACCACTCACCACAACACCACCACTCACCTACAGAGAGAGTCAGGCCACAACACCACCAGTAACCACAACACCACCACTCACCACAACACCACCACTCACCTAGAGAGAGTCAGGCCACAACACCACCACTCACCACAACCACTCACCTGGAGTTTGGCCACAACACCACCACTTACCACAACACCACCACTCACCTATAGAGAGGCAGGCCACAACACAACCACTCACCACAACACCACCACTCACCTACAGAGAGAGTCAGGCCACAACACCAGTAACCACAACACCACCACTCACCTAGAGTCAGTCCACAACACCACCAGTAACCACAACACCACCACTCACCTAGAGAGTCAGGCCACAACACCACCGCTCACCTAGAGTCAGGCCACAACACCACCAGTAACCACAACACCACCACTCACCTAGAGAGTCAGGCCACAACACCACCACTCAACACAACACCACCACTCACCTAGAGACAGGCCACAACACCACCAGTAACCACAACCACTCACCTGGGGTGAAGGCCACAACACCACCACTCACCACAACCACTCACCTGGAGGCAGGCCACAACACCACCACTCACCTACAGAGAGAGTCGGGCCACAACACCAGTAACCACAACACCACCACTCACCTAGAGTCAGGCCACAACACCACCAGTAACCACAACAACACCACTCACCTAGAGAGTCAGGCCACAACACCACCACTCACCACAACACCACCACTCACCTAGAGTCAGGCCACAACACCACCAGTAACCACAACCACTCACCTGGGGTGTAGGCCACAACACCACCACTCACCACAACCACTCACCTGGAGGTAGGCCACAACACCACCACTCACCTACAGAGAGTCAGACCACAACACCACCACTCACCACTCATCTAGAGAGTCAGACCACAACACCACCACTCACCTACAGAGAGCCAGGCCACAACACCACCACTCACCACAACCACTCACCTAGAGAGAGTCAGGCCACAACACCACCTCTCACCACTCACCTAGAGAGTTAGTCCACAACACCACCGCTCACCTAGAGGCAGGCCACAACACCACCGCTCACCACAACCACTCACCTAGAGAGAGTCAGGCCACAACACCACCTCTCACCACTCACCTAGAGAGTTAGTCCACAACACCACCGCTCACCTAGAGGCAGGCCACAACACCACCGCTCACCACAACCACTCACCTACAGAGTCAAGCCACAACACCACCACTCACCACAACCACTCACCTGGAGGCAGGCCACAACACCACCACTCACCACAACCACTCACCTGGAGGAAGGCCACAACACCACCACTCACCTACAGAGAGTCGGGCCACAACACCAGCACTCACCACTCATCTAGAGAGTCAGACCACAACACCACCACTCACCTACAGAGAGTCAGACCACAACACCACCACTCACCACTCATCTAGAGAGTCAGACCACAACACCACCACTCACCTACAGAGAGCCAGTCCACAACACCACCACTCACCACAACCACTCACCTAGAGAGGCAGGCCACAACACCACCACTCACCTAGAGTCAGACCACAACACGACCACTCACCTAGAGAGAGTCAGGCCACAACACCACCTCTCACCACTCACCTAGAGAGTCAGTCCACAACACCACCGCTCACCTAGAGGCAGGCCACAACACCACCTTTCACCACAACCACTCACCTACAGAGTCAATCCTCAACACCACCACTCACCACAACCACTCACCTGGAGTCAGGCCACAACACCACCACTCACCACAACCACTCACCTGGAGGTAGGCCACAACACCACCACTCACCTACAGAGAGTTGGGCCACAACACCACCACTCACCACAACACCACCACTCACCTAGAGTCAGGCCACAACACCACCAGTAACCACAACCACTCACCTGGGGTGTAGGCCACAACACCACCACTCACCACAAACACTCACCTGGAGTCAGGCCACAACACCACCACTCACCTACAGAGAGTAGGCCACAACACCACCACTCACCACTCATCTAGAGAGTCAGACCACAACACCACCACTCACCTACAGAGAGTCAGGCCACAACACCACCACTCACCACAACCACTCACCTAGAGAGGCAGGCCACAACACCACCACTCACCTAGAGTCAGACCACAACACGACCACTCACCTAGAGAGAGTCAGGCCACAACACCACCTCTCACCACTCACCTAGAGAGTTAGTCCACAACACCACCGCTCACCTAGAGGCAGGCCACAACACCACCGCTCACCACAACCACTCACCTACAGAGTCAAGCCACAACACCACCACTCACCACAACCACTCACCTGGAGGCAGGCCACAACACCACCACTCACCACAACCACTCACCTGGAGGAAGGCCACAACACCACCACTCACCTACAGAGAGTCGGGCCACAACACCAGCACTCACCACTCATCTAGAGAGTCAGACCACAACACCACCACTCACCTACAGAGTCAGACCACAACACCACCACTCACCACTCATCTAGAGAGTCAGACCACAACACCACCACTCACCTACAGAGAGCCAGTCCACAACACCACCACTCACCACAACCACTCACCTGGAGGCAGGCCACAACACCACCACTCACCACAACCACTCACCTGGAGGCAGGCCACAACACCATCACTCACCTACAGAGAGTCGGGCCACAACACCAGCACTCACCACTCATCTAGAGAGTCAGACCACAACACCACCACTCACCTACAGAGAGTCAGACCACAACACCACCACTCACCACTCATCTAGAGAGTCAGACCACAACACCACCACTCACCTACAGAGACTCAGGCCACAACACCACCACTCACCACTCATCTAGAGAGTCAGACCACAACACCACCACTTACCTACAGAGAGCTAGGCCACAACACCACCACTCACCTAGAGAGAGTTAGGCCACAACACCACCTCTTACCACTCACCTAGATAGTCAGACCACAACACCACCACTCACCACTCGCCTATAGAATCAGGCCACAACACCACTCACCACAACCACTCACCTAGAGAGAGTCAGGCCACAACACCACCTCTCATCACTCACCTATAGAGTGAGGCCACAACACCACCACTCACCACAACCACTCACCTCGATAGTCAGGCCACAACACCACCACTCACCTACAGAGTCAGGCCACAATCACAGACCTGGTTAGACCCCCTGACTAGACCCCCTAGACCCCCTGACAAGACCCCCTGGCTAGACCACCTAGACCCCCTAGACCCCCTGGCTAGACCCCTGGCTAGACCCCCTGGCTAGACCCCCTAGACCCCCTGACTAGACCCCCTGACTAGACCCCCTAAACCCCCTAGACCCCCTAGACCCCCTGACTAGACCCCCTAGACCCCCTGGCTAGACCCCCTGGCTAGACCCCCACCCCCCTGACTAGACCCCCTAGACCCCCTGGCTAGACCCCCTAGCTAGACCCCCTAGACCCCCTGGCTAGACCCCCTAGCTAGACCCCCTAGACCCCTGGCTAGACCCCCTGGCTAGACCCCCTAGCTAGACCCCCTAGACCCCTGACTAGACCCCCTAGACCCCCTGACTAGACCCCCTGACTAGACCCCCTGACTAGACCCCCCCCTGGCTAGACCCCTGGCTAGACCCCCTGGCTAGACCCCCTAGACCCCCTAGACCCCTGGCTAGACCCCCTAGACCCCCTGGACCCCCTAGACCCCTGTCTAGACCCCTGTCTAGACCACCTAGACCCCCCGGCTAGACCCCCTAGACCCCGGCTAGACCCCTGGCTAGACCCCCTAGACCCCTGGCTAGACCCCTGGCTAGACCCCCTAGACCCCTGGCTAGACCCCCTAGACCGCTCACCCAGATTCTCGCGCAAGAGCCACGTGAGAACCGAGTCTCGGTAGGGGATGAAGTCACTCTTTCGCTTCTTCTTGCCCTGCTGCTAACACAGAGACACACAGGGGTAGACACACACAGAGACACACAGACACAGGGGTAGACACTCACACGCAGAAACACACAGGGGTAGACACACACAGATACACAGGGTAGACACACACAGAGACACACAGGGGTAGACACTCACACACAGACACACAGGGGTAGACACTCACACACAGACACACAGGGGTAGACACACACAGAGACACAGACACACAGGGGTAGACACTCACACACAGAGACACAGACACAGGGGTAGACACACACACAGAGACACAGACACACAGGGGTAGACACTCACACACAGACACAGGGGTAAACACTCACACACAGACACACAGGGGTAGACACTCACACACAGACACACAGGGGTAGACACACACACACAGACACACAGGGGTAGACACACACAGAGACACAGACACACAGGGGTAGACACTCACACACAGACACAGGGGTAGACACTCACACACAGACACACAGGGGTAGACACTCACACACAGACACACAGGGGTAGACACACACACAGAAACACAGGGGTAGACACACACAGAGACACAGGGGTAGACACTCACACACAGACACAGGGGTAGACACACACACAGACACACAGGGGTAGACACACACAGAGACACAGACACACAGGGGTAGACACTCACACACAGACACACAGGGGTAGACACTCACACACAGACACACAGGGGTAGACACACACACAGGGGTAGACACACACAGAGACACAGACACACAGGGGTAGACACTCACACACAGACACAGGGGTAGACACTCACACACAGACACACAGGGGTAGACACTCACACACAGACACACAGGGGTAGACACACACACACAGACACACAGGGGTAGACACTCATACACAGAGACACAGGGGTAGACACACACACAGGGGTAGACACACACACAGAGACACAGGGGTAGACACACACAGAGACACAGGGGTAGACACTCACACACAGACACAGGGGTAGACACACACACAGACACACAGGGGTAGACACACACACAGAGACACAGACACACAGGGGTAGACACTCACACACACAGACACACAGGGGTAGACACTCACACACAGACACACAGACACACAGGGGTAGACACTCACACACAGAGACACAGGGGTAGACACTCACACACAGACACACAGAGACACAGGGGTAGACACTCACACACAGAGACACGGGTAGACACTCACACACAGAGACACACACACAGGGATAGACACACACACAGACACACACAGAGACACAGCGGTAGACACTCACACACAGACACACAAGGGTAGACACGCACACACAGACACACAGAGACACAGGGGTAGACACACACAGACACACAGGGGTAGACACTCACACACAGACACACAGAGACACAGGGGTAGACACTCACACACAGAGACACAGCGGTAGACACTCACACACACAGAGACACACAAACAGGGGTAGACACTCACACACAGGGGTAGACACTCACACACAGAGACACACACACAGGGGTAGACACTCACACAGACACAGCCCCAGGTAGACACTCACACACAGACACAGCCAGAGGGGTAGACACTCACACACAGAGACAGCCCCAGGTAGACACTCACACACAGACACAGCCCCAGGTAGACACTCACACACAGACACAGCCCCAGGTAGAAATTCACACACAGACACAGCTAATAAACACAGCCAGAGGGGTAGACACTCACACACAGAGACACAGCCACAGGGGTAGACACTCACACACAGACACAGCTAAGAGACGCCCCCCAGGTAGACACTCACACACAGACACAGCTAAGAGACACCCCTAGGTAGACACTCACACACAGACACAGCTAAGAGACACCCCCAGGTAGACACTCACACACAGACACAGCCCCAGGTAGACACTCACACACAGACACAGCTAAGAGATGCCCCCCAGGTAGACACTCACACACAGACACAGCTAAGAGACACCCCCAGGTAGACACTCACACACAGACACAGCTAAGAGACGCCCCCAGGTAGACACTCACACACAGACACAGCTAAGAGATGTCCCCAGGTAGACACTCACACACAGACACAGCTAAGAGATGTCCCCAGGTAGACACTCACACACAGACACAGCTAAGAGACGCCCCCCAGGTAGACACTCACACACAGACACAGCTAAGAGACACCCCTAGGTAGACACTCACACACAGACACAGCTAAGAGACACCCCCAGGTAGACACTCACACACAGACACAGCCCCAGGTAGACACTCACACACAGACACAGCTAAGAGATGCCCCCCCAGGTAGACACTCACACACAGACACAGCTAAGAGAGACCCCCAGGTAGACACTCACACACAGACACAGCTAAGAGACGCCCCCAGGTAGACACTCACACACAGACACAGCTAAGAGATGTCCCCAGGTAGACACTCACACACAGACACAGCTAAGAGATGTCCCCAGGTAGACACTCACACACAGACACAGCTAAGAGATGCCCCCCAGATAGACACTCACACACAGACACAGCTAAGAGACACCCCCAGGTAGACACTCACACACAGACACAGCCCCAGGTAGACACTCACACACAGACACAGCCCCAGGTAGACACTCACACACAGACACAGCTAAGAGATGCTCCCCAGGTAGACACTCACACACAGACACAGCCCCAGGTAGACACTCACACACAGACACAGCCCCAGGTAGACACTCACACACAGACACAGCTAAGAGACGCCCCCCAGGTAGACACTCACACACAGACACAGCTAAGAGAAACCCCTAGGTAGACACTCACACACAGACACAGCTAAGAGACACTCCCAGGTAGACACTCACACACAGACACAGCCCCAGGTAGACACTCACACACAGACACAGCTAAGAGATGCCCCCCAGGTAGACACTCACACACAGACACAGCTAAGAGAGACCCCCAGGTAGACACTCACACACAGACACAGCTAAGAGACGCCCCCAGGTAGACACTCACACACAGACACAGCTAAGAGATGTCCCCAGGTAGACACTCACACACAGACACAGCTAAGAGAGACCCCCAGGTAGACACTCACACACAGACACAGCTAAGAGACACCCCCAGGTAGACACTCACACACAGACACAGCTAAAAGACGCCCCCAGGTAGACACTCACACACAGACACAGCTAAGAGACGCCCCCAGGTAGACACTCACACACAGACACAGCTAAGAGATGTCCCCAGGTAGACACTCACACACAGACACAGCTAAGAGACACCCCCAGGTAGACACTCACACACAGACACAGCTAAGAGATGTCCCCAGGTAGACACTCACACACAGACACAGCTAAGAGATGTCCCCAGGTAGACATTCACACACAGACACAGCTAAGAGATGCCCCCCAGATAGACACTCACACACAGACACAGCTAAGAGACACCCCCAGGTAGACACTCACACACAGACACAGCTAAGAGACACCCCAAGGTAGACACTCACACACAGACACACAGGGGTAGACACGCACACACAGACACACAGAGACACAGGGGTAGACACTCACACACAGACACACAGGGGTAGACACTCACACACAGAGACACAGCCACACAGGAGTAGACACTCACACACAGAGACACAGCCACAGAGGTAGACACACACAGACACACAGGGGTAGACACTCACACACAGACACACAGCTAATAGACACAGCCACAGGGGTAGACACTCACACACAGAGACACAGGGGTAGACACTCACACAAACACACAGCCAGCCACAGGGGTAGACACTCACACACAGACACAGCTAAGAGACACCCCCAGGTAGACACTCACACACAGACACAGCTAAGAGACACCCCCAGGTAGACACTCACACACAGACACAGCTAAGAGACACCCCCAGGTAGACACTCACACACAGACACAGCTAAGAGACACCCCCAGGTAGACACTCACACACAGACACAGCTAAGAGACACCCCCAGGTAGACACTCACACACAGACACAGACCCAGGTAGACACTCACACACAGACACAGCCCCAGGTAGACACTCACACACAGACACAGCCCCAGGTAGACGCTCACACACAGACACAGCTAAGAGACACCCCCAGGTAGACACTCACACACAGACACAGCTAAGAGACACCACCAGGTAGACACTCACACACAGACACAGCTAAGAGACACCCCCAGGTGCACACTCACACACAGACACAGCCCCAGGTAGACACTCACACACAGACACAGCTAAGAGACACCCCCAGGTAGACACTCACACACAGACACAGCTAAGAGACGCCCCCCAGGTAGACACTCACACACAGACACAGCTAAGAGACGTCCCCAGGTAGACACTCACACACAGACACAGCTAATAGACGCCCCCCAGGTAGACACTCACACACAGACACAGCTAAGAGACACCCCCAGGTAGACACTCACACACAGACACAGCTAAGAGACACCCCCAGGTAGACACTCACACACAGACACAGCTAAGAGACACCCCCAGGTAGACACTCACACACAGACACAGCTAAGAGACACCCCCAGGTAGATACTCACACACAGACACAGCTAAGACACACCCCCAGGTAGACACTCACACACAGACACAGCTAAGAGATGTCCCCAGGTAGACACTCACACACAGACACAGCTAAGAGACACCCCCCAGGTAGACACTCGCACACAGACACAGCTAAGAGATGCCCCCCAGGTAGACACTCACACACAGACACAGCCCCAGGTAGACACTCCCACACAGACACAGCTAAGAGACGCCCCCCAGGTAGACACTCACACACAGACACAGCCCCAGGTAGACACTCACACACAGACACAGCTAAGAGACACCCCTAGGTAGACACTCACACACAGACACAGCTAAGAGACACCCCCAGGTAGACATTCACACACAGACACAGCTAATAGACACAGCCACAGGGGTAGACACCCACACACAGACACAGCTAAGAGACACCCCCAGGTAGACTCTCACACACAGACACAGCTAAGAGATGTCCCCAGGTAGACACTCACACACAGACACAGCCCCAGGTAGACACTCACACACAGACACAGCTAAGAGATGTCCCCAGGTAGACACTCACACACAGACACAGCTAGAGGTGAGTGTGGTGTGTCTGTGGGTCTCTGCGTGGTGAGTCTGTGGGTCTCTGTGTGGTGTGTCTGTGGGTCTCTGCGTGGTGAGTCTGTGGGTCTCTGTGTGATGAGTCTGTGGGTCTCTGTCTGGTGAATCTGTGGGTCTCTGTGTGGTTAGTCTATGGGTCTCTGTGTGGTTAGTCTGTGGGTCTCCGTGTGAGGTGAGTCTGTTGGTCTCTGTGTGAGGTGAGTTTGTGGGTCTCTGTGAGTCTCTCTGTGGGTCTCTGTGTGATGAGTCTGTGGGTCTCTGTCTGGTGAATCTGTGGGTTTCTGTGTGGTGAGTCTATGAGTCTCTGTGTGGGGGGTCTGTGGGTCTCTGTGTGGTGAATCTGTGGGTCTCTGTGTGGGTGAGTCTGTGGGTCTCTGTGTGGTGAGTCTGTGGGTCTCTGTGTGGTGAGTCTGTGGGTCTCTAAGTGGTGAGACCGTGGGTCTCTGCGTGGTGAGTCTGTGGGTCTCTGTGTGGTGAGTCTGTGGGTCTCTGCGTGGTGAGTCTGTGGGTCTCTGTGTGATGAGTCTGTGGGTCTCTGTGTGGTGAGTCTGTGGGTCTCTGTGTGTGGTGAGTCTGTGGGTCTCTGCGTGGTGAGTCTGTGGGTCTCTGTGTGATGAGTCTGTGGGTCTCTGTCTGGTGAATCTGTGGGTCTCTGTGTGGTTAGTCTATGGGTCTCTGTGTGGTTAGTCTGTGGGTCTCCGTGTGAGGTGAGTCTGTTGGTCTCTGTGTGAGGTGAGTTTGTGGGTCTCTGTGAGTCTCTCTGTGGGTCTCTGTGTGATGAGTCTGTGGGTCTCTGTCTGGTGAATCTGTGGGTTTCTGTGTGGTGAGTCTATGAGTCTCTGTGTGGGGGGTCTGTGGGTCTCTGTGTGGTGAATCTGTGGGTCTCTGTGTGGTGAGTCTGTGGGTCTCTGTGTGGTGAGTCTGTGGGTCTCTGTGTGGTGAGTCTGTGCGTCTCTGTGTGGTGAGTCTGTGGGTCTCTGTGTGTGGTGAGTTTGTGGGTCTCTGTGTGGTGAGTCTGTGGGTCTCTAAGTGGTGAGACCGTGGGTCTCTGCGTGGTGAGTCTGTGGGTCTCTGTGTGGTGAGTCTGTGGGTCTCTGCGTGGTGAGTCTGTGGGTCTCTGTGTGATGAGTCTGTGGGTCTCTGTGTGGTGAGTCTGTGGGTCTCTGTGTGTGGTGAGTCTGTGGGTCTCTGTGTGGCGAGTCTGTGGGTCTCTGCGTGGTGAGTCTGTGGATCTCTGCGTGGTGAGTCTGTGGGTCTCTGTGTGGTGCGTCTATGGGTCTCTGTGTGGCGACTCTGTGGGTCTCTGTGGGTCTCTGTGTGGTGAGTCTGTGGGTCTCTGTGTGGCGAGTCTGTGGGTCTCTGCGTGGTGAATCTGTGGATCTCTGCGTGGTGAGTCTGTGGGTCTCTGTGTGGTGAGTCTGTGGGTCTCAGTGTGTGGTGAGTCTGTGGGTCTCTGTGTGGCGAGTCTGTGGGTCTCTGTGTGGTGAGTCTGTGGGCCTCTGTGTAGCAAGTCTGTGGGTCTCTGTGTGATGAGTCTGTGGGCCTCTGTGTGGTGAGTCTGTGGATCTCTGAATGGTGAGTCTGTGGGTCTCTGTGTGGTGAGTCTGTGGGTCTCTGTGTGATGAGTCTGTGGGTCTCTGTGTAGTGAGTCTGTGGGTCTCTGTGTAGCGAGTCTGTGGGTCTCTGTGTAGTGAGTCTGTGGGTCTCTGTGTGGTGAGTCTGTGGGTCTCTGTGTGGCGAGTCTGTGGGTATCTGTGTGGTGAGTCTGTGGGTCTCTGTGTGGTGAGTCTGTGGGTCTCTGTGTAGTGAGTCTGTGGGTCTCTGTGTGGTGAGTCTGTGGGTCTCTGTGTGGCGAGTCTGTGGGTATCTGTGTGAGTGAGTCTGTGGGTCTCTGTGTGGTGAGTCTGTGGGTCTATGTGTGATGAGCCTGTGAGTCTCTGTGTGGCGAGTCTGTGGGTCTCTGTGTGAGTGAGTCTGTGGGTCTCTGTGTGGTGAGTCTGTGGGTCTCTGTGTGGCGAGTCTGTGGGTCTCTGCGTGGTGAGTCTGTGGATCTCTGCGTGGTGAGTCTGTGGGTCTCTGTGTGGTGAGTCTATGGGTCTCTGTGTGGTGCGTCTATGGGTCTCTGTGTGGAGACTCTGTGGGTCTCTGTGTGGTGAGTCTGTGGGTCTCTGTGTGGCGAGTCTGTGGATCTCTGCGTGGTGAGTCTGTGGGTCTCTGCGTGGTGAGTCTGTGGATCTCTGTGTGGTGAATCTGTGGGTCTCTGCGTGGTGAGTCTGTGGGTCTCTGTGTGGTGAGTCTGTGGGTCTCAGTGTGTGGTGAGTCTGTGGGTCTCTGTGTGGCGAGTCTGTGGGTCTCTGTGTGGTGAGTCTGTGGGCCTCTGTGTAGCAAGTCTGTGGGTCTCTGTGTGATGAGTCTGTGGGTCTCTGTGTGGTGAGTCTGTGGATCTCTGCATGGTGAGTCTGTGGGTCTCTGTGTGATGAGTCTGTGGGTCTCTGTGTAGTGAGTCTGTGGGTCTCTGTGTAGTGAGTCTGTGGGTCTCTGTGTAGTGAGTCTGTGGGTCTCTGTGTGGTGAGTCTGTGGGTCTCTGTGTGGCGAGTCTGTGGGTATCTGTGTGGTGAGTCTGTGGGTCTCTGTGTGGTGAGTCTGTGGGTCTCTGTGTGGTGAGTCTGTGGGTCTCTGTGTAGTGAGTCTGTGGGTCTCTGTGTAGTGAGTCTGTGGGTCTCTGTGTGGTGAGTCTGTGGGTCTCTGTGTGGCGAGTCTGTGGGTATCTGTGTGAGTGAGTCTGTGGGTCTCTGTGTGGTGAGTCTGTGGGTCTATGTGTGATGAGCCTGTGGGTCTCTGTGTGGCGAGTCTGTGGGTCTCTGTGTGAGTGAGTCTGTGGGTCTCTGTGTGGTGAGTCTGTGGGTCTATGTGTGATGAGCCTGTGGGTCTCTGTGTGGTGAGTCTGTGGGTCTCTGTGTGAGTGAGTCTGTGGGTCTCTGTGTGGCGAGTCTGTGGGTCTATGTGTGATGAGCCTGTGGGTCTCTGTGTGGCGAGTCTGTGGGTCTCTGTGTGGCGAGTCTGTGGGTCTCTGCGTGGTGAGTCTGTGGATCTCTGCGTGGTGAGTCTGTGGGTCTCTGTGTGGTGAGTCTATGGGTCTCTGTGTGGTGCGTCTATGGGTCTCTGTGTGGCGACTCTGTGGGTCTCTGTGGGTCTCTGTGTGGTGAGTCTGTGGGTCTCTGTGTGGCGAGTCTGTGGGTCTCTGCGTGGTGAATCTGTGGATCTCTGCGTGGTGAGTCTGTGGGTCTCTGTGTGGTGAGTCTGTGGGTCTCAGTGTGTGGTGAGTCTGTGGGTCTCTGTGTGGCGAGTCTGTGGGTCTCTGTGTGGTGAGTCTGTGGGCCTCTGTGTAGCAAGTCTGTGGGTCTCTGTGTGATGAGTCTGTGGGTCTCTGTGTGGTGAGTCTGTGGATCTCTGCATGGTGAGTCTGTGGGTCTCTGTGTGGTGAGTCTGTGGGTCTCTGTGTGATGAGTCTGTGGGTCTCTGTGTAGTGAGTCTGTGGGTCTCTGTGTAGCGAGTCTGTGGGTCTCTGTGTAGTGAGTCTGTGGGTCTCTGTGTGGTGAGTCTGTGGGTCTCTGTGTGGCGAGTCTGTGGGTATCTGTGTGGTGAGTCTGTGGGTCTCTGTGTGGTGAGTCTGTGGGTCTCTGTGTAGTGAGTCTGTGGGTCTCTGTGTGGTGAGTCTGTGGGTCTCTGTGTGGCGAGTCTGTGGGTATCTGTGTGAGTGAGTCTGTGGGTCTCTGTGTGGTGAGTCTGTGGGTCTATGTGTGATGAGCCTGTGGGTCTCTGTGTGGCGAGTCTGTGGGTCTCTGTGTGAGTGAGTCTGTGGGTCTCTGTGTGGTGAGTCTGTGGGTCTCTGTGTGGCGAGTCTGTGGGTCTCTGCGTGGTGAGTCTGTGGATCTCTGCGTGGTGAGTCTGTGGGTCTCTGTGTGGTGAGTCTATGGGTCTCTGTGTGGTGCGTCTATGGGTCTCTGTGTGGCGACTCTGTGGGTCTCTGTGTGGTGAGTCTGTGGGTCTCTGTGTGGCGAGTCTGTGGATCTCTGCGTGGTGAGTCTGTGGGTCTCTGCGTGGTGAGTCTGTGGATCTCTGTGTGGTGAATCTGTGGGTCTCTGCGTGGTGAGTCTGTGGGTCTCTGTGTGGTGAGTCTGTGGGTCTCAGTGTGTGGTGAGTCTGTGGGTCTCTGTGTGGCGAGTCTGTGGGTCTCTGTGTGGTGAGTCTGTGGGACTCTGTGTAGCAAGTCTGTGGGTCTCTGTGTGATGAGTCTGTGGGTCTCTGTGTGGTGAGTCTGTGGATCTCTGCATGGTGAGTCTGTGGGTCTCTGTGTGATGAGTCTGTGGGTCTCTGTGTAGTGAGTCTGTGGGTCTCTGTGTGGCGAGTCTGTGGGTATCTGTGTGAGTGAGTCTGTGGGTCTCTGTGTGGTGAGTCTGTGGGTCTATGTGTGATGAGCCTGTGGGTCTCTGTGTGGCGAGTCTGTGGGTCTCTGTGTGAGTGAGTCTGTGGGTCTCTGTGTGGTGAGTCTGTGGGTCTATGTGTGATGAGCCTGTGGGTCTCTGTGTGGCGAGTCTGTGGGTCTCTGTGTGAGTGAGTCTGTGGGTCTCTGTGTGGCGAGTCTGTGGGTCTATGTGTGATGAGCCTGTGGGTCTCTGTGTGGCGAGTCTGTGGGTCTCTGTGTGGCGAGTCTGTGGGTCTCTGCGTGGTGAGTCTGTGGATCTCTGCGTGGTGAGTCTGTGGGTCTCTGTGTGGTGAGTCTATGGGTCTCTGTGTGGTGCGTCTATGGGTCTCTGTGTGGCGACTCTGTGGGTCTCTGTGTGGTGAGTCTGTGGGTCTCTGTGTGGCGAGTCTGTGGGTCTCTGCGTGGTGAGTCTGTGGGTCTCTATGTAGTGAGTCTGTGGGTCTCTGTGTAGTGAGTCTGTGGGTCTCTGTGTAGTGAGTCTGTGGGTCTCTGTGTGGTGAGTCTGTGGGTCTCTGTGTGGCGAGTCTGTGGGTATCTGTGTGGTGAGTCTGTGGGTCTCCGTGTGAGGTGAGTCTGTGGGTCTCTGTGTGAGGTGAGTTTGTGGGTCTCTGTGAGTCTCTCTGTGGGTCTCTGTGTGATGAGTCTGTGGGTCTCTGTCTGGTGAATCTGTGGGTTTCTGTGTGGTGAGTCTATGAGTCTCTGTGTGGGGGGTCTGTGGGTCTCTGTGTGGTGAATCTGTGGGTCTCTGTGTGGGTGAGTCTGTGGGTCTCTGTGTGGTGAGTCTGTGGGTCTCTGTGTGGTGAGTCTGTGCGTCTCTGTGTGTTGAGTCTGTGGGTCTCTGTGTGTGGTGAGTTTGTGGGTCTCTGTGTGGTGAGTCTGTGGGTCTCTAAGTGGTGAGACCGTGGGTCTCTGCGTGGTGAGTCTGTGGGTCTCTGTGTGGTGAGTCTGTGGGTCTCTGCGTGGTGAGTCTGTGGGTCTCTGTGTGATGAGTCTGTGGGTCTCTGTGTGGTGAGTCTGTGGGTCTCTGTGTGTGGTGAGTCTGTGGGTCTCTGTGTGGCGAGTCTGTGGGTCTCTGCGTGGTGAGTCTGTGGATCTCTGCGTGGTGAGTCTATGGGTCTCTGTGTGGTGCGTCTATGGGTCTCTGTGTGGCGACTCTGTGGGTCTCTGTGGGTCTCTGTGTGGTGAGTCTGTGGGTCTCTGTGTGGCGAGTCTGTGGGTCTCTGCGTGGTGAATCTGTGGATCTCTGCGTGGTGAGTCTGTGGGTCTCTGTGTGTGGTGAGTCTGTGGGTCTCAGTGTGTGGTGAGTCTGTGGGTCTCTGTGTGGCGAGTCTGTGGGTCTCTGTGTGGTGAGTCTGTGGGCCTCTGTGTAGCAAGTCTGTGGGTCTCTGTGTGATGAGTCTGTGGGCCTCTGTGTGGTGAGTCTGTGGATCTCTGCATGGTGAGTCTGTGGGTCTCTGTGTGGTGAGTCTGTGGGTCTCTGTGTGATGAGTCTGTGGGTCTCTGTGTAGTGAGTCTGTGGGTCTCTGTGTAGTGAGTCTGGGGGTCTCTGTGTGGTGAGTCTGTGGGTCTCTGTGTGGCGAGTCTGTGGGTATCTGTGTGGTGAGTCTGTGGGTCTCTGTGTGGTGAGTCTGTGGGTCTCTGTGTAGTGAGTCTGTGGGTCTCTGTGTGGTGAGTCTGTGGGTCTCTGTGTGGCGAGTCTGTGGGTATCTGTGTGAGTGAGTCTGTGGGTCTCTGTGTGGTGAGTCTGTGGGTCTATGTGTGATGAGCCTGTGGGTCTCTGTGTGGCGAGTCTGTGGGTCTCTGTGTGAGTGAGTCTGTGGGTCTCTGTGTGGTGAGTCTGTGGGTCTCTGTGTGGCGAGTCTGTGGGTCTCTGCGTGGTGAGTCTGTGGATCTCTGCGTGGTGAGTCTGTGGGTCTCTGTGTGGTGAGTCTATGGGTCTCTGTGTGGTGCGTCTATGGGTCTCTGTGTGGCGACTCTGTGGGTCTCTGTGTGGTGAGTCTGTGGGTCTCTGTGTGGCGAGTCTGTGGGTCTCTGCGTGGTGAGTCTGTGGGTCTCTGCGTGGTGAGTCTGTGGATCTCTGTGTGGTGAATCTGTGGGTCTCTGCGTGGTGAGTCTGTGGGTCTCTGTGTGGTGAGTCTGTGGGTCTCAGTGTGTGGTGAGTCTGTGGGTCTCTGTGTGGCGAGTCTGTGGGTCTCTGTGTGGTGAGTCTGTGGGCCTCTGTGTAGCAAGTCTGTGGGTCTCTGTGTGATGAGTCTGTGGGTCTCTGTGTGGTGAGTCTGTGGATCTCTGCATGGTGAGTCTGTGGGTCTCTGTGTGATGAGTCTGTGGGTCTCTGTGTAGTGAGTCTGTGGGTCTCTGTGTAGTGAGTCTGTGGGTCTCTGTGTAGTGAGTCTGTGGGTCTCTGTGTGGTGAGTCTGTGGGTCTCTGTGTGGCGAGTCTGTGGGTATCTGTGTGGTGAGTCTGTGGGTCTCTGTGTGGTGAGTCTGTGGGTCTCTGTGTGATGAGTCTGTGGGTCTCTGTGTAGTGAGTCTGTGGGTCTCTGTGTAGTGAGTCTGTGGGTCTCTGTGTGGTGAGTCTGTGGGTCTCTGTGTGGCGAGTCTGTGGGTATCTGTGTGAGTGAGTCTGTGGGTCTCTGTGTGGTGAGTCTGTGGGTCTATGTGTGATGAGCCTGTGGGTCTCTGTGTGGCGAGTCTGTGGGTCTCTGTGTGAGTGAGTCTGTGGGTCTCTGTGTGGTGAGTCTGTGGGTCTATGTGTGATGAGCCTGTGGGTCTCTGTGTGGCGAGTCTGTGGGTCTCTGTGTGAGTGAGTCTGTGGGTCTCTGTGTGGCGAGTCTGTGGGTCTATGTGTGATGAGCCTGTGGGTCTCTGTGTGGCGAGTCTGTGGGTCTCTGTGTGGCGAGTCTGTGGGTCTCTGCGTGGTGAGTCTGTGGATCTCTGCGTGGTGAGTCTGTGGGTCTCTGTGTGGTGAGTCTATGGGTCTCTGTGTGGTGCGTCTATGGGTCTCTGTGTGGCGACTCTGTGGGTCTCTGTGTGGTGAGTCTGTGGGTCTCTGTGTGGCGAGTCTGTGGGTCTCTGCGTGGTGAGTCTGTGGGTCTCTATGTAGTGAGTCTGTGGGTCTCTGTGTAGTGAGTCTGTGCGTCTCTGTGTAGTGAGTCTGTGGGTCTCTGTGTGGTGAGTCTGTGGGTCTCTGTGTGGCGAGTCTGTGGGTATCTGTGTGGTGAGTCTGTGGGTCTCTGTGTGGTGAGTCTGTGGGTCTCTGTGTGATGAGTCTGTGGGTCTCTGTGTAGTGAGTCTGTGGGTCTCTGTGTAGTGAGTCTGTGGGTCTCTGTGTGGTGAGTCTGTGGGTCTCTGTGTGGCGAGTCTGTGGGTATCTGTGTGAGTGAGTCTGTGGGTCTCTGTGTGGTGAGTCTGTGGGTCTATGTGTGATGAGCCTGTGGGTCTCTGTGTGGCGAGTCTGTGGGTCTCTGTGTGAGTGAGTCTGTGGGTCTCTGTGTGATGAGTCTGTGGGTCTCTGTGTGGTGAGTCTGTGGGTCTCTGTGTGAGTGAGTCTGTGGGTCTCTGTGTGGTGAGTCTGTGGGTCTCTGTGTGATGAGTCTGTGGGTCTCTGTGTGGCGAGTCTGTGGGTCTCTCTGCGAGGTGAGTCTGTGGGTCTCTATGTGGTGAGTCTGTGTGAGGTGAGTCTGTGGGTCTCTGTGTGAGGTGAGTCTGTGGGTCTCTGTATGTGGTGAGTCTGTGGGTCTCTGCATGTGGTGAGTCTGTGGGTCTCTGTATGTGGTGAGTCTGTGGGTCTCTGTGTGTGGTGAGTTTGTGGGTCTCTGCGTGGTGAGTCTGTGGGTCTCTGTGTCGTGAGTCTGTGGGTCTCTGTGTCGTGAGTCTGTGGGTCTCTGTGGGTCTCTGCGTGGTGAGTCTGTGGGTCTCTGTGGGTCTCTGCGTGGTGAGTCTGTGGGTCTCGGTGTGGCGAGTCTGTGGGTCTCTGTGTGGTGAGTCTGTGGGTCTCTGTGGGTCTCTGCGTGGTGAGTCTGTGGGTCTCGGTGTGGCGAGTCTGTGGGTCTCTGCGTGGTGAGTCTGTGTGTCTCTGTGGGTCTCCGCGCGACTAATCTGCGAGTCTCTGCGCTAATTCACCTTGCCAGGTGGAAATGCGTCCTTCGGCCAGAGCATGGGGCAGAGAATGAACAGCTTCTGTCAACATTCTTCCTTTAATCTCCATTCGAAGCTTTCGTGGACTGCGGGAATCCACACTACCTTGGTTCCTTTGGTGAAGTCCCGTGGTGAATAGAACCACAGACGCCTACTTCAGCAGTTTCTGCCCTGCTGTGGATGTCCACCCCGGGACGTCAATGATCGCTAGGTGTTGCGACCGAAACGTCGCGAGCTACTGGGTTTCTTCTACCCACGTGACTTTACCCACAGTACGCAAGGAGTTGTCCCTCTCTTGAACAAGGACACCTGTCAGGATCCGACTCGAGCCCACGGTTAATGGTGTCACTGTGTGTTTGTGTGTGTGTGTATGTGTGAGTGTACGTGTGTGTGAGTAAGTGTGTGAGTGAGTAAGTGTGTGAGTGAGTGTGTGAGTGAGTGTGTGTGTGTGTCCGGCAAAAACAACCCCCTACCTCCTCGCGGTGCCGGACGGGCAACTCTGTCGTGGACAGTGCTGTGGGGGGAGGTCCAATTTCGATTGGCTCCTCCCCTCATGGCGTCTGTGTCCACCACAGGGGCTAAACGCGGGTTCTGGACGGGTGCGAGGGGCTGGTAACCCCTCCACCTTCAATTAATTACCTCTAAACCACGAGTTAACTGAAATATGTAACTAATAAGCTTGTGCCGGAGGCCCCGGGGGGGCAAGGCGTCTATGACGTCTCCTGGCCAAACCCCATTTGGCGGAGCCAGGAGATTGAATATCTACCCTCGGGGCTCCTCCAGAAACAACGAAAAACCACTACGGGTGGCCACGTGGAATGTTCGAACGCTCACTGTGGAGGAGAGGCTGCCACTCCTCTGTCGGGAGCTGGACCGGTACCGCCTGGATCTATGTGGCATTCAGGAGGTCCGGTGGACCGGCTCTGGCTCTTGCCACCATGAGGGGTGGACAGTCCTCTACTCGGGGCAGCAGACTGCCAAACAACAGGGTGTGGCTCTTCTTTTGAACAAAAGAATGAAGGGGGCGTGGGAGCGTGGCGGTGAGGTGTGGGAAGCTATAAGCCCCAGGCTACTTTGGGCTCGCCTTCCCATCAACCGGAGGCGAGGAATGGTGGTCGTGGTTACTTATGCCCTCACCGAAGATGAACATCCGTGGAGGGATGCAGGCAAAGCCGATGAGTCAGATGCCTTCTATGACCTCCTGTCACAGGTGCTGGCTAAAGTGGCCCCTCGGGGTAGAGTCATCATGTTGGGTGACTTCAATGCCCGAGTTGGTCATGATGCTGGCACTTGGTCTGGAGTGATTGGAGGGCATGGGCCAGATCAGCTCAATAACAACGGTAGGAGGCTGCTAGATTTTTGTGCAGCCCATGGGCTTGTAATTACCAACACGTTGTTCCGGCATTGGCGCATCCACACAACATCATGGATGCATGCCGGGTCCAAGCAAGAACATCTGCTGGACTACATAGTGACGGACCAGCGGATGCGAGCCCATGTCCTTGACACCAGGACCTACCGTGGAGCTGATCTGCCCTCTGACCATCGACTAGTCATCTGTAAGATGCGCCTGCCATTCTTCCACTCCGGTGGTGGGTGTACACCCAGGACCCCATTCCAACCTAAAGTGGCCTGGTCTTAGTTATCTGATGAAAGTTGCAAGCGAGAATTTCATCATCGCTTGTGGCTGGGATTGGCATCGTCCCCGACTCCTCCTGATGTCGAGGGTAAATGGGTGAGGTTTAGGACTGTGACTCATGCAGCTGCAATGGCTGCTTTGGGTACGTGGTCCAGACCTCCCCAGAGACCCTGGCTGACAGAGCAGGTGTTCAGGATGGTTGAGAAAAAGCGACAGGCCCACTGTCATCGGCTACAGAATCCCACGTCAGAGAATGAGGAGGCTTACCGCAGCCTTCGCTCGGAGGTTCGAAGAGCCGTGAGGCGCTGCAAGGATGGGTGGTGGTCGCGGGTTTATGAGGAGATGGAGTCTGCCTCAGTGGCCCGTGATCACAAATCTCTATTTAACTCCATCAAAAAAGTAATCTGCAGCGCCACACCTATTACCATCATTAGCGGAAAAAACAGTGATCCAATCTCCGACCCCCAGGAACAGGTTTGCAGATTTGCTGAGCATTTCTGTGAGGTCCTGGGGGAGGGAAAATCCCTCAGCCAGGAAAACATCGTGGCACAAAGTGAGGATGACCCTGCTGAGGCTGCGGTGCCTCAAATATTGGAAGTCACCCCCTGTGAGTGGCTGGCTGAGGTGCCATCTGTTGAGGAAGTACTGAAGGCGATCCGGAGTCTGAGACCAGGAAAGGCAGCGGGCAGAGATGATCTCCCAAGCGAAATGCTGAGGGAGGGTGGCGTTTGTGCACAGACTGCCCTATATGACATCATAACAACAGTCTGGACCACTGGACGGGTTCCGCAGGATTGGAAGGATGCCCTGGTGGTCCCCCTTTTTAAGAAGGGGGACCGCACAGACTGTAACAACTACAGGGGCATTTCACTCCTCAGTGTGCCGGGAAAGGTCCTGGCAAGGATTATTCAACATCGCCTTGCCAGGCACGCTGAGGAGAGGCTTGCGGAGCCCCAATGCGGTTTCAGGAAAGGGCGGTCCTGCACAGATGCCATATTTTCTGTCCGTCTGCTACAGCAGAGGTGTAGGGAATTCCAACACGACCTACATCTCTGCTTTATTGACCTGGTCAAGGCCTATGATACCATCAGTAGGCCTGGGCTCTGGGTCGTTCTTCCTGGTTTTGGAGTACTTGACCCTCTGCTCACGATCATTAAGGACCTTCATGATGGTGAGCGGGCCCGGGTAAAACTACGTGGCCGGGAGTCAGAGCCATTCCCTGTACACCTTGGGGTGCGACAGCGATGTCCTCTGGCTCCCACAGTAGTTAACATCTATTTTGACCACGTAGTTCGTGAAGCCTTCAATAGCTGTACCGGGGGAATCTCCATATCGATGCCCGGGTGTGGTCAAGAGATGGCTCCCTATTGCTCAACCACATTATGTATGCTGATGATTTGGTAATAGCTGCTCATTCAGAGGAGGAGTTGGAGATGCTGCTGCTGAGACTGGAGCATGCCACTAAGAGGTGGGGCCTTACCATCAGCCCCACCAAAACTAAGCACCTGCCGGGGTATTTTGTATGTATGTGTGTGGGTATGTGTGTGTGTAATGTATGTATGTGTATGTGTGTGTGTAATGTATGTGTGTGTATGTGTGTGTGTATGTGTATGTATGTGTATGTGTGTATGTGTGTAGTGTATGTGTGTGTAATGTATGTGTGTGTGTATGTATGTGTGTATGTGTGTGTATGTGTATGTATGTGTGTGTAATGTATGTGTATGTGTGTGTATGTGTATATAATGTATATGTGTGTGTATGTGTGTATGTATGTGTATGTATGTATGTGTATGTATGTGTATGTATGTGTGTGTATGTGTGTATGTATGTGTATGTATGTATGTGTATGTGTGTATGTGTATGTGTGTGTATGTGTGTGTGTATGTATGTGTATGTATGTGTGTATGTGTGTATGTAATGTATGTATGTGTGTAATGTGTGTGTGTATGTGTGTGTGTAATGTGTGTGTAATGTATGTATGTGTGTAATGTATGTGTGTATGTGTGTGTGTATGTGTGTAATGTGTATATAATGTATGTGTGTGTATGTGTGTATGTGTGTAATGTGTATATAATGTATGTGTGTGTATGTGTGTATGTGTATATAATGTATATGTGTAATGTGTAATGTGTATATAATGTATGTGTGTGTATGTGTATATAATATATATGTGTAATCTGTGTGTGTGTGTTCACCCACCACGTCCGCCAGGGCAGAGATCACTTTGCCCAGCGTGGTGAGCGACTTGTTGATGTTGGCTCCCTCCTGGGGGCGGGGCGATGGGGGACGGCACATCACGTGGTAGCGGCACATCACGTGGTAGCGGCACATCACGTGGTAGCGGCACATCACGTGGTAGCGGCACAACACAGCCAAAGGTGCCCCGCGTAGCCTCGGCAGACCGTAGGGGCAAGTGCTGTGTGCAGCGAGCGGCGCCGCCTACGAAGGCTACCTGGCACTGTGGCACACACAGAGGTGGCGGTGTGGCGAGCACCACCACGCCCGGCCGCCTTTGTCTCTCCCCGGCGGCACCAGGACACTGCTAGTTTTTTTTTAGGCCGAGTCGACCTAGGGGAGGCCCAGGTGCCGGTTCAGAATCGACGTCATCACTGTGCGGTGTTGGCCACGAGCGAACTCGGTTCGCCGGATTGGTAGCGTAGTGTAGCGCTACCCGCTACACTACGCACACACACACACAGTGACACACACACACAGTGACACACACACACAGTGACACACACACAGTGACACACACACACAGTGACACACACACAGTGACACACACACACACAGTGACACACACACACAGTGACACACACACAGTGACACACACACACAGTGACACACACACACAGTGACACACACACACAGTGACACACACACACAGTGACACACACAGTGACACACACACACAGTGACACACACACACACAATGACACACACACACACAGTGACACACACACACACAGTGACACACACACACACACAGTGACACACACACACAGTGACACACACAGTGACACACACAGTGACACACAGTGACACACACAGACACACACAGACACACACACAGTGACACACACAGACACACACACAGTGACACACACACAGTGACACACAACAACAACAACAACCGCCATTCGCCACTAAGTGGCGGTGACGTCACCACGACGCTTGTGCCAGGCTATGTGCACCCTGAGGCCACGTGAAGTGTCGAACGCCCGCTGGCAGGAGGTCACGGGGCAGACCCAGGTGCCACGGGTCGACTGACTGAGATGACTGAGATGACTGGCTGATGCACCACCTGTGCCCCCTACTGTGCCAACCTGCTGTGCATTAGCCACCCGGCGCTCCGCTCGCTATTGTGAGCGTCGCTCCTCCGCCCTCCGTTGTTGTTGGAGGGCGACTGCCTCCAACTGCCCAGTAGCATCCTTCACGAGCCTCCTCCACAGAGGCCGATCTTGACACCGCTGGTACCAGTCATCGGCAAGTCCACTCAGCTCCACGTCCTCCTGTACCACATCACTCCATCTCTTCTCTAGCCCGTGCCGCGCCCGCTTAGCCCCCTCAATCCGGCCAAACAAAAGCTGTTTCGGCATGCGGTGGCTGGGCATGCGGGCTACATGACCCAGCCATCGCAGCCTTGCCTGCCGGAGGAGCTCACCGATGGGACCCTGCCCAGATCTTTCAAGGATTTGTGAGCTCCTTACACAATCCAGTCTGGTTAAACCCAGGATGGATCGTAGGCAGGTCAGCCTAAATGTGTCTAACCGGCGAAGATGTTCCATTAGGGGGGTCCACGTTTCGCAAGCGTAGAGAAGGGAGGGAATGATCGTGGCCGAGAAGACCTGAAGCTTAGTGCGGAGCGACAGACCAGGTAGCTTCCACACAGCGTTACGCAACCGATGAAAAGATATTGCCGCTCGACTGATTCGGAGTGAGACCTCTGCTGTTAAACTGGAGCCAGTCATAAGCACACTGCCCAGGTATGGGAAACTCTCTACTCTCTCCACAACTGCCCCATCACCGATTGGGAGTTGTGGGGGTGGAGTGTCCGATGGTACAAAATACCCAGGCAGGTGCTTAGTTTTGGTGGGGCTGATGGTAAGGCCCCACCTATTAGTGGCACGCTCCAGTCTCAGCAGCAGCGTCTCCAACTCCTCCTCTGACTGAGCAGCTATTACCAAGTCATCAGCATACATAACGTGGTTGAGCAATAGGGAGCCATCCCTTGACCGCACCCGGGCATCGATTAGCCTCCCATTATATCTGTACCATATGGAGATTCCCCCGGTACAGCTATTGAAGGCTTCACGAACTACGTGGTCAAAATAGATGTTAAATAATGTGGGAGCCAGAGGACATCCCTGTCGCACCCCAAGGTGTACAGGGAATGGCTCTGACTCCCGGCCACGTAGTTTTACCCGGGCCCGCTCACCATCATGAAGGTCCTTAATGATCGTGAGCAGAGGGTCAGGTACTCCAAAAGCACGAAGAACGACCCAGAGCCCAGGCCTACTGATGGTATCATAGGCCTTGACCAGGTCAATAAAGCAGAGATGTAGGTCTTGTTGGAATTCCCTACACCTCTGCTGTAGCAGACGGACAGAAAATATGGCATCTGTGCAGGACCGCCCTTTCCTGAAACCGCATTGGGGCTCCGCAAGCCTCTCCTCAGCATGCCTGGCAAGGCGATGCTGAATAATCCTTGCCAGGACCTTTCCCGGCACACTGAGGAGTGAGATGCCCCTGTAGTTGTTACAGTCTGTGCGGTCCCCCTTCTTAAAAAGGGGGACCACCAGGGCATCCTTCCAATCCTGCGGAACCCGTCCAGTGGTCCAGACTGTTGTTATGATGTCATATAGGGCAGTCTGTGCACAAACGCCACCCTCCCTCAGCATTTCGCTTGGGAGATCATCTCTGCCCGCTGCCTTTCCTGGTCTCAGACTCCGGATCGCCTTCAATACTTCCTCAGCAGATGGCACCTCAGCCAGCCACTCACAGGGGGTGACTTCATCCAATATTTGAGGCACCGCAGCCTCAGCAGGGTCATCCTCACTTTGTGCCACGATGTTTTCCTGGCTGAGGGATTTTCCCTCCCCCAGGACCTCACAGAAATGCTCAGCAAATCTGCGAACCTGTTCCTGGGGGTCGGAAATTGGATCACCGTTTTTTCCCCTAATGATGGTAATCGGTGTGGCGCTGCAGGTTACTTTTTTGATGGAGTTAAATAGAGATTTGTGATCACGGGCCACTGAGGCAGACTCCATCTCCTCAGCAACCCGCGACCACCACCCATCCTTGCAGCGCCTCACGGCTCTCCGAACCTCCGAGCGAAGGCTGCGGTAAGCCTCCTCATTCTCTGACGTGGGATTCTGTAGCCGATGACAGTGGGCCTGTCGCTTTTTCTCAACCATCCTGAACAACTCCTCTGTCATCCAGGGTGTCTGGGGAGGTCTGGACCGCGTACCCAAAGCAGCCATTGCAGCTGCATGAGTCACAGTCCTAAACCTCGCCCATTTACCCTCGACATCAGGAGGAGTCGGGGACGATGCCAATCCCAGCCGCAAGCGATGATGAAATTATCGCTTGCAACTTTCATCAGATAACTGAGACCAGGCCACTTTAGGTTGGAATGGGGTCCTGGGTGTACACCCACCACCGGAGTGGAAGAATGGCAGGCGCATCTTACAGATGACTAGTCGATGGTCAGAGGGCAGATCAGCTCCACGGTAGGTCCTGGTGTCAAGGACATGGGCTCGTATTCGCTGGTCCGTCACTATGTAGTCCAGCAGATGTTCTTGCTTGGACCCGGCATGCATCCATGATGTTGTGTGGATGCGCCGATGCCGGAACAGCGTGTTGGTATTTACAAGCCCATGGGCTGCACAAAAATCTAGCAGCCTCCTACCGTTGTTATTGAGCTGATCTGGCCCATGCCCTCCAATCACTCCAGACCAGGTGCCAGTATCATGACCAACTCGGGCATTGAAGTCACCCAACATGATGACTCTATCCCGAGGGGCCACTTTAGCCAGCACCTGTGACAGGAGGTCATAGAAGGCACCTGACTCATCGGCTTTGCCTGCATCCCTCCACGGATGTTCATCTTCGGTGGGGGCATAAGTAACCACGACCACCATTCCTCGCCTCCGGTTGATGGGAAGGCGAGCCCAAAGTAGCCTGGGGCTTACAGCTTCCCACACCTCACCGCCACGCTCCCACGCCCCCTTCATTCTGTGACACACACACACAGTGACACACACACACAGTGACACACACACACAGTGACACACACACACAGTGACACACACACAGTGACACACACACAGTGACACACACACACACACACAGTGACACACACACACAGTTACACACACACAGTGACACACAACAACAACACAACAACCGCCATTCGCCACTAAGTGGCGGTGACGTCACCACGACGCTTGTGCCAGGCTATGTGCACCCTGAGGCCACGTGAAGTGTCGAACGCTCGCTGGCAGGAGGTCACGGGGCAGACCCAGGTGCCACGGGTCGACTGACTGAGATGACTGGCTGATGCACCACCTGTGCCCCCTACTGTGCCAACCCGCTGTGCTTTAGCCACCCGGCGCTCCGCTCGCTGTTGTGAGCGTCGCTCCTCCGCCCTCCGTTGTTGTTGGAGGGCGACTGCCTCCAACTGCCCAGTAGCATCCTTCACGAGCCTCCTCCACAGAGGCCGATCTTGACACCGCTGGTACCAGTCATCGGCAAGTCCACTCAGCTCCACGTCCTCCTGTACCACATCACTCCATCTCTTCTCTAGCCCGTGCCGCGCCCGCTTAGCCCCCTCAATCCGGCCAAACAAAAGCTGTTTCGGCATGCGGTGGCTGGGCATGCGGGCTACATGACCCAGCCATCGCAGCCTTGCCTGCCGGAGGAGCTCACCGATGGGACCCTGCCCAGATCTTTCAAGGATTTGTGAGCTCCTCACACAATCCAGTCTGGTTAAACCCAGGATGGATCGTAGGCAGGTCAGCCTAAATGTTTCTAACCGGCGAAGATGTTCCATTAGGGGGGTCCACGTTTCGCAAGCGTAGAGAAGGGAGGGAATGACCGTGGCCGAGAAGACCTGAAGCTTAGTGCGGAGCGACAGACCAGGTAGCTTCCACACAGCGTTACGCAACCGATGAAAAGATATTGCCGCTCGACTGATTCGGAGTGAGACCTCTGCTGTTAAACTGGAGCCAGTCATAAGCACACTGCCCAGGTATGGGAAACTCTCCACTCTCTCCACAACTGCCCCATCACCGATTGGGAGTTGTGGGGGTGGAGTGTCCGATGGTACAAAATACCCAGGCAGGTGCTTAGTTTTGGTGGGGCTGATGGTAAGGCCCCACCTCTTAGTGGCACGCTCCAGTCTCAGCAGCAGCGTCTCCAACTCCTCCTCTGACTGAGCAGCTATTACCAAGTCATCAGCATACATAACGTGGTTGAGCAATAGGGAGCCATCCCTTGACCGCACCCGGGCATCGATTAGCCTCCCATTATATCTGTACCATATGGAGATTCCCCCGGTACAGCTATTGAAGGCTTCACGAACTACGTGGTCAAAATAGATGTTAAATAATGTGGGAGCCAGAGGACATCCCTGTCGCACCCCAAGATGTACAGGGAATGGCTCTGACTCCCGGCCACGTAGTTTTACCCGGGCCCGCTCACCATCATGAAGGTCCTTAATGATCGTGAGCAGAGGGTCAGGTACCCCAAAAGCACGAAGAACGACCCAGAGCCCAGGCCTACTGATGGTATCATAGGCCTTGACCAGGTCAATAAAGCAGAGATGTAGGTCTTGTTGGAATTCCCTACACCTCTGCTGTAGCAGACGGACACACACACAGTGACACACACACACACAGTGACACACACACACAGTGACACACACACAGTGACACACACACAGTGACACACACACACAGTGACACACACACACAGTGACACACACACACACAGTGACACACACACACACAGTGACACACACAGTGACACACACACACAGTGACACACACACACAGTGACACACACACAGTGACACACACACACAGTGACACACACACACAGTGACACACACACAGTGACACACACACAGTGACACACACACACAGTGACAGACAACAACAACCGCCATTCGCCACTAAGTGGCGGTGACGTCACCACGACGCTTGTGCCAGGCTATGTGCACCCTGAGGCCACGTGAAGTGTCGAACGCCCGCTGGCAGGAGGTCACGGGGCAGACCCAGGTGCCACGGGTCGACTGACTGAGATGACTGGCTGATGCACCACCTGTGCCCCCTACTGTGCCAACCTGCTGTGCTTTAGCCACCCGGCGCTCCGCTCGCTGTTGTGAGCGTCGCTCCTCCGCCCTCCGTTGTTGTTGGAGGGCGACTGCCTCCAACTGCCCAGTAGCATCCTTCACGAGCCTCCTCCACAGAGGCCGATCTTGACACCGCTGGTACCAGTCATCGGCAAGTCCACTCAGCTCCACGTCCTCCTGTACCACATCACTCCATCTCTTCTCTAGCCCGTGCCGCGCCCGCTTAGCCCCCTCAATCCGGCCAAACAAAAGCTGTTTCGGCATGCGGTGGCTGGGCATGCGGGCTACATGACCCAGCCATCGCAGCCTTGCCTGCCGGAGGAGCTCACCGATGGGACCCTGCCCAGATCTTTCAAGGATTTGTGAGCTCCTCACACAATCCAGTCTGGTTAAACCCAGGATGGATCGTAGGCAGGTCAGCCTAAATGTTTCTAACCGGCGAAGATGTTCCATTAGGGGGGTCCACGTTTCGCAAGCGTAGAGAAGGGAGGGAATGACCGTGGCCGAGAAGACCTGAAGCTTAGTGCGGCGCGACAGACCAGGTAGCTTCCACACAGCGTTACGCAACCGATGAAAAGATATTGCCGCTCGACTGATTCGGAGTGAGACCTCTGCTGTTAAACTGGAGCCAGTCATAAGCACACTGCCCAGAATTAAAGTGACAGACACACACAGTGACACACACACACAGTGACACACACACACACAGTGACACACGCACACACACAGTGACACACGCACACACAGTGACACACGCACACAGTGACACACACACAGTGACACACACACACAGTGACACACACACACAGTGACAAACACACAGTGACACACACACACACAGTGACACACACACACAGTGACACACACAGTAACACACACACAGTTACACACACACAGTGACACACACACAGTGACACACACACAGTGACACACACACAGTGACACACACACACGGGTAGTTGATAAGAGGGAGGGGGGGGTTGCGGATAAGAGGGAGGGGGGCTAGCAGATAAGAGGGATTGTGGGTAGTGGATAAGGAGGGGGGTAGCGGATAAGAGGAAGGGGGGGAAGCCGATAAGATGGAGGGGAGGTAGCAGATAAAAGGGAGGGGGGGTAGCAGATAAGAGGGAAGGGGGGTAGCAGATAAGATAGAGGAGGGAAGCGGATAAGAGGGAGGGGGGGGGTAGCAGATAAGAGGGAGGGGGGGAAGCGGATAAGAGGGAGGGGGGAAGCGGATAAGAGGGAGGGGGGAAGCGGATAAGAGGGAGGGGGGAAGCGGATAAGAAGGAGGGGGGTAGCGGATAAGAGGGAGGGGGTAGCGGATAAGAAGGAGGGGGGTAGCGGATAAGAGGGAGGGGGTAGCGGATAAGAGGGAGGCAGGTAGCGGATAAGAGGGAGGGGGGAAGCAGATAAGAGGGAGGGGGGGTAGCGGATAAGAGGGAGGGGGGAAGCGGATAAGAGGGAGGGGAGGTAGCAGATAAGATGGAGGGGAGGTAGTGGATAAGATGGAGGGGAGGTAGCGGATAAGAGGGAGGGGGTAGCGGATAAGAGGGAGGGGGGGTAGCGGATAAGAGGGAGGGGGGAAGCGGATAAGAGGGAGGGGAGGTAGCAGATAAGATGGAGGGGAGGTAGTGGATAAGATGGAGGGGAGGTAGCGGATAAGAGGGAGGGGGTAGCGGATAAGAGGGAGGGGGGGTAGCAGATAAGAGGGAGGGGGGGTAGCAGATAAGAGGGAGGGGGTAGCGGATAAGAGGGAGGGGGGTAGCGGATAAGAGGGAGGGGGGAAGCAGATAAGAGGGAGGGGGGGTAGCGGATAAGAGGGAGGGGGGAAGCGGATAAGAGGGAGGGGGGTAGCAGATAAGAGGGAGGGGGAAGGAGATAAGAGGGAGGGGGGGTTGCGGATAAGAGGGAGGGGGGCTAGCAGATAAGAGGGAGGGTGGGTAGTGGATAAGGAGGGGGGTAGCGGATAAGAGGGAGGGAGGGGGTAGCGGATAAGAAGGAGGGGGGTAGCGGATAAGAGGGAGGGGGTAGCGGATAAGAGGGAGGGGGTTAGCGGATAAGAGGGGGTGGGCACCTTGAGCCGCGTGCCCTTGGCGCCTGTGGAGTCGGCTCGCTCACTGCCCGCCAGGTCCACGAGGCTCACCTTGCTGACCTGCAGCACAAACAACACAGTCACAACACATACACACACCATACACACACACAACACACATACAACACACACACTCACACACATACACACATACAACACACAACACATACACATACACACATACAACACTCACTCACACAACACACAACACACAACACAGTCACAACACATACAACACAGACACAACACATACACACATACAACACACAACACAGACACTCACACAGACACCACACATACAACACACAACACAGACACCACACATACAACACACACACAACACAGACACAACACATACACACATACAACACACAACACAGACACCACACATACAACACACACACAACACAGACACAACACATACACACATACAACACACAACACAGACACTCACACAGACACCACACATACAACACACAACACAGACACCACACATACAACACACACACAACACACACACAACACATACACACACACAACACACACAAACAACACAGACACCACACATACACCATACACACATACACACATACATACAACACACACAACACAGACACCACACATACAACACACACACACATACAACACACACAACACAGACAACACACACACATACAACACACATACACAACACATACAACACACATACACATACACACATACAACACACACACACATACAACACACACACACATACAACACACACAACACAGACACAACACACACACATACAACACACATACACAACACATACAACACACATACACATACACACATACAACACACACACATACAACACACACACACATACAACACACACAACACAGACACAACACACACACATACAACACACATACACAACACATACAACACACATACACACACACAACACACACACATACAACACACACACACATACAACACACACAACACAGACACAACACACACACATACAACACACATACACAACACATACAACACACATACACATACACAACACATACAACACACATACACATACACACATACAACACACACACATACAACACACACACACATACACTCACACATACAACACACACACACACATACACACATACAACACACATACACACTCACTCACACAACACACAACACACTCACTCACACAACACACAACACACACACCACACATACAACAGACACACAACACACACACTCAACACACAACACATACAACACACACACAACACACACACATACACACATACAACACACACTCACACACAAACAACACAGACACCACACATACACATACAACACACAACACATACACTCACACATACAACACACAACACACACAACACACACACAACACACAACACAGACACCACACATACAACACACAACACATACACAACACACACATACAACACACACACAGACACAACGTACACATACACACATACAACACAAACACACACATACACTCACACATACAACACACACACACATACATAACACACACACACAACACACACACACAACACAGACACCACACATACAACACACAACACATACACTCACACATACAACACACACACACATACATAACACACACACACACAACACACACACACAGACAACACACACACAGACACAACGTACACACATACACATACACACATACAACACACACACACATACACCACACTCACTCACACACACAACACACACACAACACACACACACAGACAACACACTCACTCACACACACTCACACAGACACCACACTCACTCACACATACACACACTCACACAGACACACAACACTCACACACACTCACACAGACACCACACTCACTCACACATACACACACTCACACAGACACACAACACATACACACACAGACACACACAACACACACACGCAGACACACACAACACACACACACACACAGACACACACAACACACACACACAGACACACACTCACACAACACACAACACATACACACATACACAACACACCACACACACACACACAACACACACACACAACACACACCACACACACAGACACCACACACACACAACACACACACACTCACACAACACACACCACACACACAGACACCACACACACACAACACACACACACTCACACACACACAACACACACCACACACAGACACCACACACACACAACACACACACACACAACACACACAACACACACAACACACACAACACACACACACAACACACCACACAACACACCACACAACACACACACACATACACACTCACACACAACACACACATAACACACATACACACTCACACACCACACACACACACATACACACTCACACACAACACACACAGACACCACACACACACAACAAACACAACACACACAACGTACACACAACACACAACACACCACACAACACACAACACACACACACGTGTGTGTGTGAGTGTGTGAGTGTGTGTGAGTGTGTGTGAGTGTGTGTGTGAGTGTGTGTGTGAGTGTGTGTGTGTGAGTGTGTGTGAGTGTGTGTGTGTGTGAGTGTGTGTGAGTGTGTGTGAGTGTGTGTGTGAGTGTGTGGGTGAGTGTGTGAGTGTGTGTGGGTGAGTGTGTGAGTGTGTGGATGAGTGTAGGCTAGCCTGCCTACGATCCATCCTGGGTTTAACCAGACTGGATTGTGTGAGGAGCTCACAAATCCTTAAAAAGATTTGGGCAAGGTCCCATCGGTGAGCTCCTCCGGTAGGCAAGGCTGCGATGGCTGGGTCATGTAGCCCGCATGCCCAGCCACCGCATGCTGAAACAGCTTTTGTTTGGCCGGATCGAGGGGGCTAAACGGGCGCGGCACGGGATAGAAAAGAGATGGAGTGATGTGGTACAGGAGGACGTGGAGCTGAGTGGACTTGCCGATGACTGGTACCAGCGGTGTCAAGATCGGCCTCTGTGGAGGAGGCTCGTGAAGGACGCTGCTACTGGGCAGTTGGAGGCAGTCGCCCTCCAACAACAACGGAGGGCGGAGGAGCGACGCTCACAACAACGAGCGGAGCGCCGGGTGGCTAAAGCACAGCAGGTTGGCACAGTAGGGGGCACAGGTGGTGCATCAGCCGGTCATCTCAGTCATCTCAGTCAGTCGACCCGTGGCACCTGGATCTGCCCCGTGACCTCCTGCCAGCGGGCGTTCGACACTTCACGTGGCCTCAGGGTGCACATAGCCTGGCACAAGCGTCATGGTGACGTCACCACCACTTAGTGGTGAATGGCGGTTGTTGTTGTTGTGTGGGCGAGTGTGTGTGGGCGAGTGTGTGTGGGCGAGTGTGTGTGGGTGTGTGTGTAGGCGAGTGTGTGTGGGCGAGTGTGTGTGGGCGAGTGTGTGTGGGTGAGTGGGTGAGTGAGTGGCTGAGTGATTGAGTGGGTGGGTGAGTGTGTGGGTGAGTGTGTGAGTAAGTGAGTGACTGAGTGTGTGAGTGAGTAAGCGAGTGAGTGAGTGTGTGAGTGACTGAGTGAGTGAGTGGGTGGATGGGTGAGTGGCTGAGTGAGTGAGTCAGTGAGTGAGCGAGCAAGTGACTGAGTGACTGAGTGGGTGGATGGGTGAGTGGCTGGGTGAGTGAGTGAGTGTGTGTGTGAGTGTGTGTGTGTGTAAGTGTGTGTGTGTGTAAGTGTGTGTGTGTGTAAGTGTGAGTGTGTAAGTGTGTAAGTAAGTGTGTAAGTGTGTGTGTGAGTGTGTAAGTGTGTGTGTGAGTGTGTGTGTGAGTGTGTGAGTGTGTGAGTGTGTAAGTGTGTGTGTGAGTGTGTGTGTGAGTGTGTAAGTAGGTGTGTAAGTGTGTGTGTGAGTGTGTAAGGGTGTGTGTGAGTGTGTGTGTGAGTGTGTAAGTGTGTGTGTGAGTGTGTGTGTGAGTGTGTAAGTGTGTGTGTGAGTGTGTAAGTGTGTGTGTGAGTGTGTAAGTGTGTGTGTGAGTGTGTGTGTGAGTGTGTAAGTGTGTGTGTGAGTGTGTAAGTGTGTGTGTGAGTGTGTGTGAGTGTGTGTGTGTAAGTGTGTAAGTAAGTGTGTAAGTGTGTGTGTGAGTGTGTGTGTGAGTGTGTAAGTGTGTGTGTGAGTGTGTAAGTGTGTGTGTGAGTGTGTGTGTGAGTGTGTAAGTGTGTGGGTGAGTGTGTAAGTGTGTGTGTGAGTGTGTAAGTGTGTGTGTGAGTGTGTGTGTGTAAGTGTGTGTGTGAGTGTGTAAGTGTGTGTGTGAGTGTGTGCGTGAGTGTGTAAGTGTGTGTGTGAGTGTGTAAGTGTGTGTGTGAGTGTGTAAGTGTGTGTGTGTGTGAGTGTGTAAGTGTGTGTGTGAGTGTGTAAGTGTGTGTGTGAGTGTGTGTGTGAGTGTGTAAGTGTGTGTGTGAGTGTGTAAGTGTGTGTGTGAGTGTGTAAGTGTGTGTGTGAGTGTGTGTGTGAGTGTGTAAGTGTGTGTGTGAGTGTGTAAGTGTGTGTGTGAGTGTGTGTGAGTGTGTAAGTGTGTGTGAGTGTGTAAGTGTGTGTGTGAGTGTGTAAGTGTGTGTGTGAGTGTGTGTGTGAGTGTGTAAGTGTGTGTGTGAGTGTGTGTGTAAGTGTGTGAGTGTGTGTGTGAGTAAGTGTGTGTGTAAGTGTGTGAGTGTGTGAGTGTGTGAGTGTGTAAGTGTGTGAGTGTGTGAGTGTGTAAGTGTGTGAGTGTGTAAGTGTGTGTGTGACTGAGTGTGTGAGTGTGTAAGTGTGTGTGTGAGTAAGTGTGTGTGTAAGTGTGTGAGTGAGTAAGTGTGTGTGTGTAAGTAAGTGTGTGACTGAGTGTGTGTGTGTGTGAGTGTGTAAGTGTGTGAGTGAGTGTGTGAGTGTGTGTGAGTGTGTAAGTGTGTAAGTGTGTGAGTGAGTGTGTGAGGGTGTGTGTGAGTAAGTGTGTGAGTGTGTGAGTGAGTGTGTGTGTAAGTGTGTGAGTGAGTGTGTGTGTAAGTGTGTAAGTGTGTGAGTGAGTGTGTGAGTGTGTAAGTGTGTGAGTAAGTGTGTGAGTGTGTGAGTGTGTGAGTGTGTAAGTGTGTGTGTGTGTAAGTAAGTGTGTAAGTGTGTGTGTGAGTGTGTGAGTGTGTGAGTGAGTGTGTGTGTAAGTATGTTAGTGAGTGAGTGTGTGTGTAAGTGTGTAAGTGAGTAAGTGTGTGTGTATAAGTAAGTGTGTGACTGAGTGTGTGTGTGAGTGAGTGTGTAAGTGTGTGTGTGAGTGTGTGTGTGTAAGTGTGTGTGTGTAAGTGTGTGTGTGTAAGTGTGTGAGTGTGTGTGTGTGTGTAAGTGTGTGTGTGTAAGTGTGTGTGTGTGTAAGTGTGTGTGTGTGTAAGTGTGTGTGTAAGTAAGTGTGTGAGTGAGTAAGTGTGTGTGTGTAAGTAAGTGTGTGTGTGAGTGTGTGTGTGAGTGTGTAAGTGTGTGTGTGAGTGTGTGTGAGTGTGTAAGTGTGTGTGTGTGACTGAGTGTGTGTGTAAGTGAGTGTGTGTGTAAGTGTGTAAGTGAGTGTGTGAGTGAGTAAGTGTGTGAGTGAGTGTGTGAGTGTGTAAGTGTGTGACTGAGTGTGAGTGTGTGTGAGTGTGTAAGTGTGTGTGTGTGTGAGTGTGTAAGTAAGTGTGTGAGTGAGTGTGTAAGTAAGTGTGTGTGTGTGTAAGTGTGTGTGTGTGTGTAAGTGAGTGTGTGTGTGTAAGTGAGTGTGTGTGTGTAAGTGAGTGTGTGTGTGTGTAAGTGTGTGTGTGTGTAAGTAAGTGTGTGTGTGTGTAAGTAAGTGTGTGTGTGTGTGTAAGTAAGTGTGTGTGTGTGTAAGTAAGTGTGTGTGTGTGTAAGTGTGTGTGTGTGTGTAAGTGAGTGTGTGTGTGTAAGTGAGTGTGTGTGTGTAAGTGAGTGTGTGTGTGTAAGTGAGTGTGTGTGTAAGTGTGTAAGTGTGTGTGTGAGTGTGTGTGTGAGTGTGTAAGTGTGTGTGTAAGTAAGTGTGTGTGTGAGTGTGTAAGTAAGTGTGTGTGTAAGTGTGTGACTGAGTGTGTGTGTGTGTGAGTGTGTGAGTGTGTGTGTGTGTGAGTGTGTAAGTGTGTGTGTAAGTGTGTGACTGAGTGTGTGTGTGTGTGAGTGTGTGAGTGTGTGTGTGTGAGTGTGTGAGTGTGTGTGTGAGTGTGTGACTGAGTGTGAGTGTGTGACTGAGTGTGAGTGTGTAAGTGTGTGAGTGTGTAAGTGTGTGTGTGTAAGTGTGTGAGTGTGTAAGTGTGTGTGTGTGTAAGTAAGTGTGTGTGTGTAAGTGTGTGTGTGTGTGTGTGTAAGTGTGTGTGTGAGTGTGTAAGTAAGTGTGTGTGTGTGTAAGTGTGTGTGTGTGTAAGTAAGTGTGTGTGTGTGTGTAAGTGTGTGTGTGAGTGTGTAAGTGTGTAAGTGTGTGAGTGTGTGAGTGAGTGTGTAAGTGTGTGTGTGTGTAAGTAAGTGTGTGTGTAAGTAAGTGTGTGTAAGTGTGTGAGTGAGTGAGTGTGTAAGTGTGTAAGTGTGTGAGTGAGTGTGTGAGTGTGTGAGTGTGTGAGTGTGTGTGTAAGTAAGTGTGTGTGTGTGTAAGTGTGTGAGTGTGTGAGTGTGTGTGTGTGTAAGTGAGTGAGTGTGTAAGTGTGTGTAAGTGTGTGTAAGTGTGTGTAAGTGAGTGTGTGAGTGAGTGTGTAAGTGTGTGTGTGAGTGTGTAAGTGTGTGTGTGAGTGTGTGTGTGAGTGTGTAAGTGTGTGAGTGTGTAAGTGTGTGTGTGTGTAAGTGTGTGTGTGTGTAAGTAAGTGTGTGTGTGTAAGTAAGTGTGTGTGTAAGTAAGTGTGTGTGTGTGTAAGTGTGTGTGTGTGTGAGTGTGTGTGTGTGTAAGTGAGTGAGTGTGTAAGTGTGTGTAAGTGTGTGTAAGTGTGTGTAAGTGTGTGTAAGTGAGTGTGTAAGTGAGTGTGTAAGTGAGTGTGTAAGTGAGTGTGTAAGTGAGTGTGTAAGTGTGTGTGTAAGTGTGAGTGTAAGTGTGTGTGTAAGTGTGTGTGTGAGTGTAAGTGTGTGTGTAAGTGTGTAAGTGTGTGACTGAGTGTGTAAGTGTGTGTGTGTGTGAGTGACTGTGTGTGACTGAGTGTGTAAGTGTGTGTGTAAGTAAGTGAGTGTGTGACTGAGTGAGTGTGTGTAAGTGTGTGACTGAGTGTGTGACTGAGTGTGTGTGTGAGTGAGTGTGTGACTGAGTGAGTGTGTGACTGAGTGTGTGTGTGTGAGTGACTGAGTGTGTGTGTGAGTGTGTGTGTAAGTGTGAGTGTGTGACTGAGTGTGTGACTGAGTGTGTGTGTAAGTGAGTGTGTGACTGAGTGAGTGTGAGTGAGTGTGTGTGTAAGTGTGTGTGTAAGTGTGTGTGTGAGTGTGTGTGTAAGTGTGTGTGTAAGTGTGTGTGTAAGTGTGTGTGTGAGTGTGTGTGTGAGTGTGTAAGTGTGTGTGTGTGTAAGTGTGTGTGTAAGTGTGTGTGTAAGTGTGTGTGTGAGTGTGTGTGTAAGTGTGTGTGAGTGTGTAAGTGTGTGTGTGTAAGTGTGTAAGTGTAAGTGTGTGTGTGAGTGTGTGTGTAAGTGTGTGTGTGTGTGTAAGTGTGTGTGTGTGTAAGTGTGTGACTGAGTGAGTGTAAGTAAGTGTGTGTAAGTGTTTGTGTGTGTGTAAGTGTGTGACTGAGTGTAAGTGAGTGTGTGTGTGTGCGACCTTCTCAGTGAGCGTGCCCATGTCCGCAGCGTCTGCCTGACGCCGCTGTGTGAACACGATGGTGAAGACCGCGTGGGAGCGTGAACTTGTCTCGTTCATGTTGGTGGCAGCCACCGTCCTGAATCACGGAGTTGGGGGGGAAGGGGAGTGGGTGAGGGAGTGGGTGAGTGGGGTGGGTGAGTGGGTGGGTGGGTGGGTGAGTGGGTGGGTGAGTGAGTGGGTGGGTGGGTGGGTGAGTGAGTGGGTGGGTGGGTGGGTGAGTGGGTGGGTGAGTGAGTGGGTTGGTGGGTGAGTGGGTGGGTGAGTGGGTGGGTGGGTGAGTGGGTGGGTGAGTGGGTGGGTGAGTGGGTGGGTGAGTGGGTGGGTGGGTGAGTGGGTTGGTGGGTGAGTGAGTGGGTGAGTGGGTGAGTGGGTGAGTGGGTGGGTGAGTGGGTGGGTGGGTGAGTGGGTGAGTGAGTGGGTGGGTGAGTGAGTGGGTGGGCGTGGGAGCGTGAACTTGTCTCGTTCATGTTGGTGGCGGCCACCGTCCTGAATCACGGAGTTGGGGGGGGAAGGGGAGTGGGTGGGTGAGTGGGTGGGTGGGTGAGTGGGTGGGTGAGTGGGTGGGTGGGTGAGTGGGTGGGTGAGTGGGTGGGTGGGTGAGTGGGTGGGTGAGTGGGTGGGTGGGTGAGTGGGTGGGTGAGTGGGTGGGTGGGTGGGTGAGTGGGTGAGTGGGTGGGTGGGTGAGTGAGTGGGTGAGTGGGTGAGTGAGTGAGTGGGTGGGTGGGTGAGTGGGTGAGTGAGTGAGTGGGTGGGTGGGTGAGTGGGTGGGTAAGTGGGTGGGTGAGTGAGTGGGTGAGTGAGTGGGTGAGTGGGTGGGTGAGTGGGTGAGTGGGTGGGTGGGTGGGTGAGTGGGTGGGTGGGTGGGTGAGTGAGTGAGTGGGTGGGTGGGTGGGTGAGTGAGTGAGTGAGTGGGTGAGTGTGTGGGTGAGTGGGTGAGTGGGTGGGTGGGTGGGTGAGTGGGTGAGTGAGTGAGTGGGTGAGCGAGTGGGTGGGTGAGTGAGTGGGTGGGTGAGTGAGTGGGTGGGTGAGTGGGTGAGTGAGTGAGTGGGTTGGTGGGTGAGTGGGTGAGTGAGTGGGTGAGTGGGTGAGTGAGTGGGTGGGTGAGTGAGTGAGTGAGTGGGTGAGTGAGTGGGTGAGTGGGTGAGTGGGTGAGTGAGTGGGTGAGTGAGTGGGTGGGTGAGTGGGTGAGTGGGTGAGTGAGTGGGTGAGTGAGTGTGTGGGTGAGTGGGTGAGTGAGTGAGTGGGTTGGTGGGTGAGTGAGTGGGTGAGTGAGTGAGTGGGTGAGTGTGTGGGTGAGTGAGTGAGTGAGTGGGTGAGTGGGTTGGTGGGTGAGTGAGTGGGTGAGTGAGTGAGTGAGTGGGTGAGTGTGTGGGTGAGTGAGTGAGTGAGTGGGTTGGTGGGTGAGTGAGTGGGTGAGTGAGTGAGTGGGTGAGTGTGTGGGTGAGTGAGTGAGTGGGTGAGTGGGTTGGTGGGTGAGTGAGTGGGTGAGTGAGTGGGTGAGTGTGTGGGTGAGTGAGTGAGTGGGTGGGTGGGTGAGTGAGTGTGTGGGTGAGTGGGTGGGTTGGTGGGTGAGTGGGTGAGTGTGTGAGTGTGTGGGTGAGTGGGTGGGTTGGTGGGTGAGTGGGTGAGTGTGTGGGTGAGTGGGTGGTTGAGTGTGTTGGTGGGTGAGTGAGCGAGTAGCTAGTTGGGTGAGTGGGTGAGTGAGTGTGTGGGTGAGTGGGTGGGTGAGTGTGTTGGTGGGTGAGTGAGCGAGTAGCTGGTTGGGTGAGTGGGTGAGTAAGTGGCTGGGTGTGGGGGTGACCCCCCTCCCCCCCACAGTAACCCCCCTCCCCCCACCGCACCGCGCCTTGTTGCCCGAGTCGATGAGATGTGCGATGTCGCTGTAGGAGGCGACGGCCAGCTTGGCCAGGTCCTCCACGTAGGGCCCCAGCAGGGGGTGCTCACGGACTCGAAGGTTCCCGCGGGCACGCGGGGCCAGCAAGTCACGTACACGCTCGCAGTAGATCTCCATGTAGCTCACCTGTGGGGGTGGGTGGGTGAGGGGGTGGGTGAGTGGGTGGGTGAGTGGGTGGGTGGGTGGGTGAGTGAGTGGGTGAGTGGGTGGGTGAGTGAGGGGGTGAGGGGGTGGGTGGGTGAGTGAGTGAGTGAGTGGGTGGGTGAGTGGGTGAGTGAGTGGGTGAGGGGGTGGGTGGGTGGGTGAGTGAGTAAGTGAGTGGGTGAGTAAGTGAGTGGGTGAGTAAGTGAGTGGGTGAGTAAGTGGGCGAGTGAGTGGGTGAATGAGTGAATGAGTGAGTGGGTGAGTAAATGGGTGAGTGAGTGAGTGAGTAAATGGGTGAGTGAGTGGGTGAGTGAATGAGTGAGTGAGTGGGTGAGTGAGTGGGTGAGTGAATGAGTGAGTGAGTAAATGGGTGAGTGAGTGGGTGAGTGAATGAGTGAGTGAGTGGGTGAGTGAGTGGGTGAGTGAATGAGTGAGTGGGTGGGTGAGTGAGTGGGTGAGTGAGTAAATGAGTGATTGAATAAATGGGTGAGTGAGTGAGTGAGTGGGTGAGTGAATGAGTGAGTGAGTAAATGAGTGATTGAGTAAATGGGTGAGTGAGTGAGTGGGTGAGTGAATGAGTGAGTGAGTGGGTGAGTGAGTGGGTGAGTGAGTAAATGAGTGAGTGAGTAAATAAGTGGGTGAGTGAGTGGGTGAGTGAATGAGTGAGTGAGTAAATGAGTGAGTGAGTGGGTGAGTGAGTGGGTGGGTGAGTGAGTGAGTGAGTGTGTGAGTGGGTGGGTGAGTGAGTGGGTGAGTGAGTGAGTGAGTG
>NW_022639324.1:0-12500 GCF_010993605.1 Petromyzon marinus
GCTACCAATTACTCGATTGGATACGTAATCCATTAAATAAACAATCGTTTTAAAAGACGATCAATTAAAGCAATAAACGATTGGACAAATAATATCTTAAATAATCGATTAAACGGGCGATCTACGAAATACATGACTTATTCAATAATCAATTAGATAAATAATCAATTAGATAAATTATCCATTGAATGGGCGATCAGTTCAATACATCTATTGAATAAATAATCGATTAGAGAAATAAGCAATTGGATAAATAATTAACACTGAACCCTGTGGGAGTCTCACTGATTAACACTGAACCCTATGGGAGTCTCACTGATTTACACTGAACATTATGGGAGTCTCACTGATTAACACTGAACCCTATGGGAGTCTCACTGATTAACACTGAACCCTATGGGAGTCTCACTGATTAACACTGAACCCTATGGGAGTCTCACTGATTAACACATGAACCCTATGGGAGTCTCATTAACACTGAACCCTGTGGGAGTCTCACTGATTAACACTGAACCCTGTGGGAGTCTCACTGATTAACACTGAACCCTATGGGAGTCTCACTGATTAACATTGAACCCTATGGGAGTCTCACTGATTAACATTGAACCCTGTGGGAGTCTCACTGATTAACACTGAACCCTGTGGGAGTCTCACTGATTAACACTGAACCCTGTGGGAGTCTCACTGATTAACACTGAACCCTGTGGGAGTCTCACTGATTAACACTGAACCCTGTGGGAGTCTCACTGATTAACACTGAACCCTGTGGGAGTCTCACTGATTAACACTGAACCCTATGGGAGTCTCACTGATTAACACTGAACCCTATGGGAGTCTCACTGATTAACATTGAACCCTGTGGGAGTCTCACTGGTTAACACTGAACCCTGTGGGAGTCTCACTGATTAACACTGAACCCTGTGGGAGTCTCACTGATTAACACATGCACCCTATGGGAGTCTCACTGATTAACACTGAACCCTATGGGAGTCTCACTGTTTGACACTGAACCATGTGGGAGTCTCATTAACACTGAACCCTATGAGAGTCTCACTGATTAACACTGGACCCTGTGGGAGACTCATTAACACTGAGCCCTGTGGGAGTCTCACTGATTAACACTGAACCCTGTGGGAGACTCATTAACACAGAACCCTATGGGAGTCTCACTGATTAACACTGAACCCTATGGGAGTCTCACTGATTAACACTGAACCCTATGGGAGTCTCACTGATTAACACTGAACCCTGTAGGAGTCTCACTGATTAACACTGAACCCTGTGGGAGTCTCACTGATTAACACTGAACCCTATGGGAGTCTCACTGATTAACACTGAACCCTGTGGGAGTCTCACCGATTAACACTGAACCCTGTGGGAGTCTCACTGATTAACACTGAACCCTGTGGGAGTCTCAGTGATTAACACTGAACCCTGTGGGGAGTCTCAGTGATTAACACTGAACCCTATGGGAGTCTCACTGATTAACACTGAACCCTATGGGAGTCTCACTGATTAACACATGAACCCTATGGGAGTCTCACTGATTAACACTGAACCCTATGGGAGTCTCACTGATTAACACTGAACCCTGTGGGAGTCTCACTGATTAACACTGAACCCTGTGGGAGTCTCAGTGATTAACACTGAACCCTGTGGAAGTCTCATTACCACTGAACCCTATGGGAGTCTCACTGATTAACACTGAACCCTATGGGAGTCTCACTGATTAACACTGAACCCTATGGGAGTCTCACTGATTAACACTGAACCCTGTGGGAGTCTCACTGATTAACACTGAACCCTATGGGAGTCTCACTGATTAACACTGAACCCTATGGAAGTCTCACTGATTAACACTGAACCCTATGGGAGTCTCACTCATTAACACTGAACCCTGTGGGAGTCTCACTGATTAACACTGAACCCTGTGGGAGTCTCAGTGATTAACACTGAACCCTATGGGAGTCTCACTGATTAACACTGAACCCTATGGGAGTCTCACTGATTAACACATGAACCCTATGGGAGTCTCACTGATTAACACTGAACCCTATGGGAGTCTCACTGATTAACACTGAACCCTGTGGGAGTCTCACTGATTAACACTGAACCCTGTGGGAGTCTCAGTGATTAACACTGAACCCTGTGGAAGTCTCATTACCACTGAACCCTATGGGAGTCTCACTGATTAACACTGAACCCTATGGGAGTCTCACTGATTAACACTGAACCCTATGGGAGTCTCACTGATTAACACTGAACCCTGTGGGAGTCTCACTGATTAACACTGAACCCTGTGGGAGTCTCACTCATTAACACTGAACCCTATGGGAGTCTCACTGATTAACACTGAACCCTATGGGAGTCTCACTGATTAACACTGAACCCTATGGGAGTCTCACTGATTAACACTGAACCCTATGGGAGTCTCACTGATTAACACTGAACCCTGTGGCACATCCGGGTCACCAGCTGCCAACATCCGGGTCTCTCGTTCTCCAGAGGGACCCGGATGTCACCCCCACCCACTCTCTCTCCCGTCTCACCTGAGCCTGGAAGAGGGCTCCCGGTGTCGCTCCTAGCGCGCATCGCCCCTCCCCCTTTCCCCCCTCCCTCTCTCCTCTCCCCCCCTCCTCTCTCTCCCTCTCTCCCTCCCCTCCCTCCCTCCCCCCTCTCTCCCCTCTCTCTCTCTCCCTCTCCCCCTCTCTCTCCCCCCTCTCTCTCCCCCTCTCTCCCTCCTCTCTCCCCCTCTCTCTCCCCTCTCTCTCTCCCCTCTCTCTCTCCCTCTCTCTCTCCCCTCTCTCTCCCCCCTCTCTCCCTCCTCTCTCCCCCTCTCTCTCCCCTCTCTCTCTCCCCTCTCTCTCTCCCCTCTCTCTCCCCCCTCTCTCCCTCTCTCTCCCTCCCTCTCTCTCTCCCTCTCTCCCCCCTCTCTCTCCCTCCCTCTCTCTCCTCTCCCCTCTCTCTCCCCTCCCTCTCCCCCTTTCCCCCTCCCTCTCTCCCCCCTCTCTCCCTCTCCCCTCTCTCTCTCTCCCCTCTCTCTCTCTCCCCTCTCTCTCCCCTCTCTCTCTCCTCTCTCTCCCCTCTCCCCCCTCTCTCCCTCCTCTCTCTCCTCTCCCCCCTCTCCCCCTCCCTCTCCCCCTTTCCCCCCTCCCTCTCTCCCCCCTCTCTCCCTCTCCCCTCTCTCTCCCCTCTCTCTCCCCTCTCTCTCTCCTCTCTCTCCCCTCTCCCCCCTCTCTCCCTCCTCTCTCTCCTCTCCCCTCTCTCCCTCTCCCCCTCTCTCCCCCTCCCTCTCCCCCTTTCCCCCCTCCCTCTCTCCGCCCTCTCTCCCTCTCCCCCTCTCTCTCTCCCCTCTCTCTCCCCTCTCTCTCTCCTCTCTCTCCCCTCTCCCCCCTCTCTCCCTCCTCTCTCTCCCTCTCCCCCCTCTCTCCCTCTCCCCCCTCTCTCTCTCCCCTCTCTCTCCCCCCCTCCCCCCTCCCCCTCTCCCCCCTCTCTCCCTCCTCTCTCCCTAGGCTCTCGCTCCACGCTCTCCTCTCTCCGCTGACTTCCTGTTGCAGGGTCGGTGGGGGGCGGGGCTTCGACCGGAACCTGGGCGTGGCAAACTCGATTAGTGGGCGTGGTTTAACGTTGATGCGGGAGGAGCCAGGAGCTCTCGCACCTGGGGCGGGGCTTAAAAAAGGGCTTGCGGCGGGGGGGCTTTGGGGTGAAGTGGGCAAGGGATATGCAGATTTTTTTAAAAAAGGGGGCGTGGTCCGGCTGACATGCGTTCTTACGGGGGTGGGCGGTGCTTGGAACCCGGTGGGCGGAGCCGAGGGCGGTGTGGGCGTGGTCCAGTGATTGATGGGCGTGGTCCAGTGATTGATGGGCGGAGCTGAGGCGGGAAATGTTGACTCCTTCGCCTGGTGTACAGGAGGTCGTGGTGGTGATGGTGGTGGTGATGGTAGTGGTGATGGTGGTGGTGATTGTGGTGGTGGTGATGGTGGTGATTGTGGTGGTGATGATGGTGGTGATGATGGTGGTGGTGATGATGGTGGTGATGATGGTGGTGGTGATGATGGTGATGATGGTGATGATTGTGCTGGTGATTGTGGTGATGATGGTGATTGTGGTGGTGGTGATTGTGGTGATTGTGGTGATGGTGGTGGTGGTGATGGTGATAATTGTGGTGGTGGTGATGGTGGCGATGGTGGTGGTGATGGTGGTGATGGTGGTGGTGATGGTGGTGGTGATGGTGGCGATGGTGGTGGTGGTGGTGATGGTGGTGGTGGCGATGGTGGTGGTGGTGATGGTGGTGATGGTGGCGATGGTGGTGGTGATGGTGGTGGTGATGGTGGTGATAATTGTGGTGATGGTGGCGATGGTGGTGATGGTGGTGATGGTGATGGTGGTGGCGATGGTGGTGGTGATGGTGGTGGTGATGGTGGAGGTGATGGTGGTGGTGATGGTGGCGATGGTGATGATGGGTTACCCAATAAGCGCACAGCATTGTATTTCAATGCGATTCACTTTTTCAAAGGGTACCCAAATAATTCACTCTTTCAAAGTGTACCCTGGCAGCTTGTACGTAAAGACGATACAACTTTCCAAAGTGTACCCAATAAATCAATACAATGTACTTCATCAAAGTGTACCCAATAAATCAACACAATGTACTTCATCAAAGTGTACACAGTAATTTAATACAATGCACTTTAAATTTTTTACACCATTTCAACACGATGCACTTTTTCAAAGTGTACCCAATAATTCAATACGATGTACCCTTTTCACAATGTACTTTTCAGTGTACCCAGTAATTCAAGACGTCAGTCTCTCTGGGTCTCTGTGGATCTCTCACCCACCCACCCACTCACCCACCCACGCACTCGCCCACCCACCCACGCACTCGCCCACCCACCCACGCACTCACCCACCCACCCACCCAGCCACCCATTCACCCACCAACCCACTCACCCACCCAATCACTCATCCACCAACCCACTCACCCACCCACTCACCCACCCACCCACTAACCCACTCACCCAACAACCCACTCACTCACCCACTCACCCAATCACCCACCCACTCCTCATTAACCCACTCACCCACCCACCCACTCACTCACCCACCCACTCACTCACCCACCCACTCACCTAATCACTCACCCACCCACTCACCAACCCACTCACTTACTCACCCACCCACTCCTCATTAACCCACTCACACACCCACTCACCCACCCACCCACCAACTCACTCACCCACCAACTCACTCACCCACCAATTCACCCACCCACCTACCCACTCACCCACCCACTCACTCACCCACCCACTCACTCACCCACCCACTCACCTAATCACTCACCCACCCACTCACTCACCCACCCACTCACTCACCTAATCACTCACCCACCCACTCACCAACCCACTCACTTACTCACCCACCCACTCCTCATTAACCCACTCACCCACCCACCCACTCACCCATCCACTCACCCACCCATTCACTCACCCACCAACTCACTCACCCACCAACTCACCCACCCACCCACTCACTCACCCACTCACCCACCCACTCACCTACCAACCCACTCACTCACCCACTCACTCACCCACTCACTCACCCACTCACTCACACTCCCACTCACCCACCCACCCACCAACTCACTCACCCACCAACTCACGCACCCACCCACCAACTCACACACCCACCCACACACCCACACACTCACCCACCCACTCACCCACATGTACAACAACAACAGCAGCAGTAGTAGTAGTAGTTAACGACGTCATGTCACGCTAGAACCCCTCCGGTTCGATGACGTCACGTTTGGTGACGTCACGGACAACACAAGCGCCCTCAGCGGTGCCGCGGATTTCCCGCCACTTCTCCCGGGGCCGGGGCCTTCTCGGACGTCCGCGTTTTTTGGCCCATTGCCCACCGCCGCGGAACCGCCCTCCCCTCCCCCCTCCCACACAACAACAACAACAACAACCGCCATTCGCCACTAAGTGGCGGTGACGTCACCACGACGCTTGTGCCAGGCTATGTGCACCCTGAGGCCACGTGAAGTGTCGAACGCCCGCTGGCAGGTGGTCACGGGGCAGACCCAGCAGGTGCCACGGGTCGACTGACTGAGATCACTGAGATGACTGGCTGATGCACCACCTGTGCCCCCTACTGTGCCAACCTGCTGTGCTTTAGCCACCCGGCGCTCCGCTCGTTGTTGTGAGCGTCGCTCCTCCACCCTCCGTTGTTGTTGGAGGGCGACTGCCTCCAACTGCCCAGTAGCGTCCTTCACGAGCCTCCTCCACAGAGGCCGATCTTGACACCGCTGGTACCAGTCATCGGCAAGTCCACTCAGCTCCACGTCCTCCTGTGCCACATCACTCCATCTCTTCTCTAGCCCGTGCCGCGCCCGTTTAGCCCCCTCAATCCGGCCGAACAAAAGCTGTTTCGGCATGCGGTGGCTGGGCATGCGGGCTACATGACCCAGCCATCGCAGCCTTGCCTGCCGGAGGAGCTCACCGATGGGACCTTGCCCAGATCTTTCAAGGATTTGTGAGCGCCTCACACAATCCAGCCTGGTTAAACCCAGGATGGATCGTAGGCAGGCTAGCCTAAATGTTTCTAACCGGCAAAAATGTTCCATTAGGGGGGGTCCACATTTCGCAAGCATAGAGAAGGGAGGGAATGACCGTGGCCGAGAAGACCTGAAGCTTAGTGCGGAGCGACAGACCAGGTAGCTTCCACACAGCGTTATGCAACCGATGAAAAGATATTGCCGCTCGACTGATTCGGAGTGAGACCTCTGCTGTTAAACTGGAGCCAGTCATAAGCACATTGCCCAGGTATGGGAAACTCTCCACTCTCTCCACAACTGCCCCATCACCGATTGGGAGTTGTGGTGGTGGAGTGTCCGATGGTACAAAATACCCAGGCAGGTGCTTAGGTTTGGTGGGGCTGATGGTAAGGCCCCACCTCTTAGTGGCACGCTCCAGTCTCAGCAGCAGCGTCTCCAAATCCTCTTCTGAATGAGCAGCTATTACCAAATCATCAGCATACATAACGTGGTTGAGCAATAGGGAGCCATCCCTTGACCGCACCCGGGCATCGATCAGCCTCCCATGATATCTGTACCATATGGAGATTCCCCCGGTACAGCTATTGAAGGCTTCATGAACTACGTGGTCAAAATAGATATTAAATAATGTGGGAGCCAGAGGACATCCCTGTCGCACCCCAAGGTGTACAGGGAATGGCTCTGACTCCCGGCCACGTAGTTTTACCCGGGCCCGCTCACCAACATGAAGGTCCTTAATGATCGTGAGCAGAGGGTCAGGTACTCCAAAAGCACGAAGAACAACCCAGAGCCCAGGCTTACTGATGGTATCATAGGCCTTGACCAGGTCAATAAAGCAGAGATGTAGGTCTTGTTGGAATTCCCTACACCTCTGCTGTAGCAGACGGACAGAAAATATGGCATCTGTGCAGGACCGCCCTTTCCTGAAACCGCATTGGGGCTCCGCAAGCCTCTCCTCAGCGTGCCTGGCAAGGCGATGCTGAATAATCCTTGCCAGGACCTTTCCCGGCACACTGAGGAGTGAGATCCCCCTGTAGTTGTTACAGTCTGTGCGGTCCCCTTTCTTAAAGAGGAGGACCACCAGGGCATCCTTCCAATCCTGCGGAACCCGTCCAGTGGTCCAGACTGTTGTTATGATGTCATATAGGGCAGTCTGTACACAAACGCCACCCTCCCTCAGCATTTCGCTTGGGGGATCATCTCTACCCGGTGCCTTTCCTGGTCTCAGACTCCGGATCGCCCTCAGTACTTCCTCAACAGATGGCACCTCAGCCAGCCACTCACAGGGGGTGACTTCTTCCAATATTTGAGGCACCGCAGCCTCAGCAGGGTCATCCTCACTTTGTGCCACGATGTTTTCCTGGCTGAGGGATTTTCCCTCCCCCAGGACCTCACAGACACACACACAGACACACATACAGACACACACAGACACAAAGACACACACATACATACACACACAGACACACAGACACAAATACACACACACAGACACACACATACATACACACACAGACACACAGACACACACACATACATACACACAGACACACACAGACACACACACAGACACACACAGACACACAGACACACACACATACATTTACAGACACACACACACAGACACACACACAGACATACACACACAAACACACACACACACAACACACACAGACACACACACATACATTCACACAGACACACACACACAGACACACACACACAGACACACACACACAACACACACAGACAAACACACAGACACACACACACAGACACATACATACACACAGACACACACACAGACACACACACACACACAGACATACACACACAGACACACACACAACACACACAGACAAAGACAAAGATCCCCCGTGTAGCCTGTAACAGACTGTAGTAGGGGGCAAGTGCTGTTAGCGAGCACCTATGAATGCCGGAACGGTACACGAGGGGGTGGGTGGCCAGCACCACGCCCGACCGCCTTTGTCTCCCCAGTGGCGATGTTTACACACCGCACCAGGTACTCATTTGAGGCTGAGTCGACCTAGGGGAGGCCCGGGACCGGTTCAGATAATCGTCACTGGTGTTGGCTGTGAGCGGGAATCGAACCCGGGTCGCCAGGTTCATAGCGCAGCGTAGCGCTAACCACTACACTATCGCTCCCCACACACACAGACACACACACACAGACACCCACACACACACACAGACATACACACACAGACACAACACACACAGACACACACACAGACACACACAGACACACAGACACACACACACAGACACCCACACACACAGACATACACAGACACACACACACAACACACACACACAGACACACACACAGACACACACACACATACACACAGACACACACAAACACACACACACAGATACACACACACACAGACACACACACACACACAGACACCTACACATACACACACAGACACACACACACCTGTGTAGGAGTCAGGTGGGCAAGACGTGGCCACGCCCCCTCCACCACCGACCACGCCCCCTGCCATACAGGCTCCGCCTCCTGTCACGGTGGCCACGCCCCCAAACGCGCAGACCGCGCCCACCGACGCGGTGGCCCCGCCCGCGTACGCCCGGCCCCCGGCCGCGTGCGCCCCGCCCCCCGATGCTGTGGCCCCGCCCCCAGTCGCGTGGGCCCCGCCCCTCGATGCTGTGGCCCCGCCCCCAGTCGCGTGGGCCCCGCCCCCCGATGCTGTGGCCCCGCTCCCAGTCGCGTGGGCCCCGCCCCTCGATGCTGTGGCCCCGCCCCCAGTCGCGTGGGCCCCGCCCACCGATGCGGTGGCTCCGCCCCCGCCAGGGCGGCTCTTGAGGAATTCCCTGAAGGAGAACGGATTTCTGCTCTCGTCCTCTGAAAAAAAATAAAAATTTAATAATGCGTCAAATATTAAAAAAAAATATTTTAATAGATATAAAATGTATAAATAACATATGTCACATAAATAAGCAATTAAATACATAATGTCTCGGGTAAATAATAAATAAAATAAGCGATCCATTTGTTAAATAATAATTTCAATGTTACATTTCACGTATAATCTGTTAAATAAATTAAACATAAATAGTCTATTCAATAAATAATCAATCAAATAACCCAATTGAACGGGCAATCGATTAAATGAATTACGTATAGAAAAAAGGATTTTTTTAATTCAAATTAATAACCAATAGAACAAGTTATAATTATTTCAATATATTACATTGCACGTATAATCTGTTAATTAAGAAATAAATCAATGACGCCTTTTATTTAAAGCTTTTGTGACTGTCAGGTATTCACGTTCTTGGTGCTTTGGGTAAAGTCACCGCCACGTAGAAGGGAAACAATAAAATAATAAAAATATAAAACAATAAAATTATTATTCTTGGTTCTTTGGGTAAAGTCACCGCCACGTAGAAGGGAAACAATAAAATAATAAAAATATAAAACAATCAAATTATTTTTCTTGGTTCTTTGGTGGTAAAGTCACCACCACGTAGAAGGGAAACAATAAAATAATAAAAATATAAAACAATAAAATAATAAAAATATAAAACAATAAAATTATTATTCTTGGTGCTTTGGGTAAAGTCACCACCACGTAGAAGGGAAACAATAAAATAATAAAAATATAAAACAATAAAATTATTATTCTTGGTTCTTTGGGTGGTAAAGTCACCACCACGTAGATAGGGAAACAATAAAATAATAAAAATATAAAACAATAAAATTCTCACGACGTTTCGACTGAAACACAAGCAATCATCATCAGGAGTGAGTGGGTGAGTGGGTGGGTGAGTGAGTGGGTGGGTGAGTGAGTGAGGGGTGAGTGAGTGGGTGAGTGGGTGAGTGAGTGGGTGAGTGGGTGAGTGAGTGGGTGAGTGAGTGAGTGGGTGAGTGGGTGAGTGAGTGGGTGGGTGAGTGGGTGAGTGGGTGAGTGGGGTGAGTGAGTGGGTGGGTGGGTGAGTGAGTGGGTGAGTGGGTGAGTGAGTGGGTGAGTGAGTGAGTGGGTGAGTGAGTGGGTGAGTGGGTGGGTGAGTGAGTGGGTGAGTGGGTGGGTGAGTGAGTGGGTGAGTGGGTGAGTGGGTGGGTGAGTGGCTGGGTGGGTGGCTGGGTGATTGGCTGGGTGGGTGGGTGAGTGGCTGTGTGAGTGGGTGGGTGAGTGGGTGGGTGAGTGGGTGGGTGGATGACTGGGTGAGTGAATGGATGGATGGGTGAGTGGGTGGATGAGTGGGTGGGTGAGTGGCTGTGTGAGTGGGTAGGTGGGTGGATGAGTGGGTGGGTGAGTGGCTGGGTGAGTGGCTGGGTGAGTGGCTGGGTGGGTGGCTGGGTGATTGGCTGGGTGGGTGGGTGAGTGGCTGGGTGAGTGGCTGGGTGAGTGGGTGGGTGAGTGGGTGGATGGGTGAGTGGGTGGATGAGTGGGTGGGTGAGTGGCTGGGTGAGTGGCTGTGTGAGTGGCTGGGTGGGTGGCTGGGTGATTGGCTGGGTGGGTGGGTGAGTGGCTGGGTGAGTGGGTGAGTGGGTGGGTGAGTGGCTGTGTGAGTGGGTAGGTGGGTGGATGAGTGGGTGGATGAGTGGCTGTGTGAGTGGCTGGGTGGCTGGGTGAGTGGCTGGGTGAGTGGCTGCGTGAGTGGCTAGGTGGGTGGATGAGTTGGGTGGGTGCATAGGTGAGTACATGATTGGGTAGGTGGGTAGGTGGGTGAATGGGTGCTTCGGTGGCTAGGCAGCTGGGTGAGTAGTTAGAGGAGAGTGTAGTGTATAGTGTATAGTAATGTAGATGTATTCTTTGGGTAGACAAAGTAATGGATAACGACGTTTCGATCACAACGCAAGGAATTTCTATACTTTTGAGGCATAAGCAAGTGAGAAAATAAGACTTACTACCCAGGGAAAAAAAGTAATTATTGTTACACAATGTAATCAGTTACATAAATATGCTACCAATTACTCGATTGGATACGTAATCCATTAAATAAACAATCGTTTTAAAAGACGATCAATTAAAGCAATAAACGATTGGACAAATAATATCTTAAATAATCGATTAAACGGGCGATCTACGAAATACATGACTTATTCAATAATCAATTAGATAAATAATCAATTAGATAAATTATCCATTGAATGGGCGATCAGTTCAATACATCTATTGAATAAATAATCGATTAGAGAAATAAGCAATTGGATAAATAATTAACACTGAACCCTGTGGGAGTCTCACTGATTAACACTGAACCCTATGGGAGTCTCACTCATTAACACTGAACATTATGGGAGTCTCACTGATTAACACTGAACCCTATGGGAGTCTCACTGATTAACACTGAACCCTATGGGAGTCTCACTGATTAACACTGAACCCTATGGGAGTCTCACTGATTAACACATGAACCCTATGGGAGTCTCATTAACACTGAACCCTGTGGGAGTCTCACTGATTAACACTGAACCCTGTGGGAGTCTCACTGATTAACACTGAACCCTATGGGAGTCTCACTGATTAACATTGAACCCTATGGGAGTCTCACTGATTAACATTGAACCCTGTGGGAGTCTCACTGATTAACACTGAACCCTGTGGGAGTCTCACTGATTAACACTGAACCCTGTGGGAGTCTCACTGATTAACACTGAACCCTGTGGGAGTCTCACTGATTAACACTGAACCCTGTGGGAGTCTCACTGATTAACACTGAACCCTGTGGGAGTCTCACTGATTAACACTGAACCCTATGGGAGTCTCACTGATTAACACTGAACCCTATGGGAGTCTCACTGATTAACATTGAACCCTGTGGGAGTCTCACTGGTTAACACTGAACCCTGTGGGAGTCTCACTGATTAACAATGAACCCTATGGGAGTCTCATTAACACTGAACCCTGTGGGAGTCTCATTAACACTGAACCCTGTGGGA
>NW_022639324.1:17500-42500 GCF_010993605.1 Petromyzon marinus
TGTTACAAAAGAAAAATACACGTACACACACATTCACACACATACACACACGTACACACATACTACAACAACCGTACACACGTACACACATACACACGTACACACGTACACACATACACACGTACACACGTGCACACACACACACGTATACACATAGACACATACACACACACGTACACACATAGACACGTACACACACACGTACACACATATACACACACGTACGCACATACACACGTACACACATACATACACACGTACACACATAAATACACACACGTACACACACACGTACACACGTACACACATACATGCACACACACGTACACACAAATATTCACGCACATACATTCACCCAGACACGTACACACACAACAACCGCCATTCGCCACTAAGTGGCGGTGACGTCACCACGACGCTTGTGCCAGGCTATGTGCACCCTGAGGCCACGTGAAGTGTCGAACGCCCGCTGGCAGGAGGTCACGGGGCAGACCCAGCAGGTGCCACGGGTCGACTGACTGAGATGACTGAGCTGATGCACCACCTGTGCCCCCTACTGTGCCAACCTGCTGTGCTTTAGCCACCCGGCGCTCCGCTCGTTGTTGTGAGCGTCGCTCCTCCGCCCTCCGTTGTTGTTGGAGGGCGACTGCCTCCAACTGCCCAGTAGCATCCTTCACGAGCCTCCTCCACAGAGGCCGATCTTGACACCGCTGGTACCGGTCATCGGCAAGTCCACTCAGCTCCACGTCCTCCTGTACCACATCACTCCATCTCTTCTCTAGCCCGTGCCGTGCCCGCTTAGCCCCCTCAATCCGGCCAAACAAAAGCTGTTTCGGCATGCGGTGGCTGGCTGGGCATGCGGGCTACATGACCCAGCCATCGCAGCCTTGCCTCCCGGAGGAGCTCACCGATGGACACACACACACACGAACACACGCACGAACGAACGCACCCCCCACAGTAGAGCCGAGAGGAGAGGTCACCCGGCCGATAGGTTTTTTTTGCCCGGAAGTCCCCAGTAGGATCGAGCTTCACGGTTTCCTGCGGCCGGGGAATTTGGGGCGATCTTCCCAGCCCCGCCTGTAGCTGACGTGCACCGCGGCACCGCGAGCTGATTTTAAAGTTGAATGGTCGCGGCAAGGGGGCCATCGAGCCACCGCGAGTGGAGCCTCCCACAAAGACTAAAGATCCCCCGTGTAGCCTGTAACAGACTGTAGTAGGGGGCAAGTGCTGTTAGCGAGCACCACCTATGAAGGCCGGGAACGGTACACGAGGGGGTGGGTGGCCAGCACCACGCCCGACCGCCTTTGTCTCTCCCCAGTGGCGATGTTTACTACACACCGCTACACCAGGTACTCAATTGAGGCTGAGTCGACCTAGGGGAGGCCCGGGACCGGTTCAGATAATCGTCACTGGTGGAGTTGGCCGTGAGCGGGAATCGAACCCGGGTCGCCAGGTTCATAGCGCAGCGTAGCGCTAACCGCTACTACACTACCGCTCCCCCATACACACACACAGACACACACACACAGACACACACACACAGACACACACACACAGACACACACACACAGACACACACACACAGACACACATACACACAGACACATACACACACACAGACACACAGACACACACACAGACACACACACACACAGACACACACACACAGACAGACACACACACACATACACACACACACAGACACACACAGACACACACACACACACAGACACACACACACAGACACACACACACAGACACACACAGACACACACACAGACACACACACACACACAGACACACACACACAGACACACACACAGACACACAAGCACAGGTCAGTGGACTGTCAGCGGGAGAACGGAGAGCGGACGTCGGTGAGATCACCTGCGGTGACGTCACCCGAGCTGGGATCCGGGACATCGAAAGGGCCGGGCAGAATCCGAGCCCCTGATTGGACGGGAGGCCAAGGTTGGGGGGGGGGGGTTCGGAAAGAGCGAGCAACACCAACAAAAAATCCTCTTTGGTTCTTTCGGTAAAGTCACCACCACCACCACCACGTAGAATGAGAATAAAATAATAAATTGATAAAATAAAATAACACGACAATAATATTCTCACGAGACGTTTTCGGCCACAACCACAAGCGGCCTTCATCAGGTGAAGGGAGCGAGACTGTCTGGTAGGACAGCGCTGGAGTGAGAGAGCCACGTTCAGATCACGTCCTTTAAGCTGTGTGAGAGGAAACAAAGAGCCTTAGAGTCGCGGCATCTCTTCAGAAAGGTGAGAGACTCGATTTAGTTGAGCCTTCTTATCCCGAAGTCTGTTGAATGATCTTAGAGTCGCGGCATCTCTTCAGAAAGGTGAGAGACTCGATTTAGTTGAGCCTTCTTATCCCGAAGTCTGTTGAATGATCTTAGAGTCGCGGCATCTCTTCAGAAAGGTGAGAGACTCGATTTAGTTGAGCCTTCTTATCCCGAAGTCTGTTGAATGATCTTAGAGTCACGGCATCTCTTCAGAAAGGTGAGAGACTCGATTTAGTTGAGCCTTCTTATCCCGAAGTCTGTTGAATGATCTTAGAGTCGCGGCATCTCTTCAGAAAGGTGAGAGACTCGATTTAGTTGAGCCTTCTTATCCCGAAGTCTGTTGAATGATCTTAGAGTCGCGGCATCTCTTCAGAAAGGTGAGAGACTCGATTTAGTTGAGCCTTCTTATCCCGAAGTCTGTTGAATGATCTTAGAGTCGCGGCATCTCTTCAGAAAGGTGAGAGACTCGATTTAGTTGAGCCTTCTTATCCCGAAGTCTGTTGAATGATCTTAGAGTCGCGGCATCTCTTCAGAAAGGTGAGAGACTCGATTTAGTTGAGCCTTCTTATCCCGAAGTCTGTTGAATGATCTTAGAGTCGCGGCATCTCTTCAGAAAGGTGAGAGACTCGATTTAGTTGAGCCTTCTTATCCCGAAGTCTGTTGAATGATCTTAGAGTCGCGGCATCTCTTCAGAAAGGTGAGAGACTCGATTTAGTTGAGCCTTCTTATCCCGAAGTCTGTTGAATGATCTTAGAGTCGCGGCATCTCTTCAGAAAGGTGAGAGACTCGATTTAGTTGAGCCTTCTTATCCCGGAGTCTGTTGAATGATCTTAGAGTCGCGGCATCTCTTCAGAAAGGTGAGAGACTCGATTTAGTTGAGCCTTCTTATCCCGAAGTCTGTTGAATGATCTTAGAGTCGCGGCATCTCTTCAGAAAGGTGAGAGACTCGATTTAGTTGAGCCTTCTTATCCCGAAGTCTGTTGAATGATCTTAGAGTCGCGGCATCTCTTCAGAAAGGTGAGAGACTCGATTAGTTGAGCCTTCTTATCCCGAAGTCTGTTGAATGATCTTAGAGTCGCGGCATCTCTTCAGAAAGGTGAGAGACTCGATTTAGTTGAGCCTTCTTATCCCGAAGTCTGTTGAATGATCTTAGAGTCGCGGCATCTCTTCAGAAAGGTGAGAGACTCGATTAGTTGAGCCTTCTTATCCCGAAGTCTGTTGAATGATCTTAGAGTCGCGGCATCTCTTCAGAAAGGTGAGAGACTCGATTTAGTTGAGCCTTCTTATCCCGAAGTCTGTTGAATGATCTTAGAGTCGCGGCATCTCTTCAGAAAGGTGAGAGACTCGATTTAGTTGAGCCTTCTTATCCCGAAGTCTGTTGAATGATCTTAGAGTCGCGGCATCTCTTCAGAAAGGTGAGAGACTCGATTTTGTTGAGCCTTCTTATCCCGAAGTCTGTTGAATGATCTTAGAGTCGCGGCATCTCTTCAGAAAGGTGAGAGACTCGATTTAGTTGAGCCTTCTTATCCCGAAGTCTGTTGAATGATCTTAAGGATGTGTGGAATCCCTCTCCCCGTAGAGGCGGTTAAATTTCGATTTAAAGCTTTCGTGACTGCAATGATTCATCTTCTTTGGTTCTTTCGGTAAAGTCACCACCACCACCACGTAGAATGAGAATAAAATAATAAATTGATAAAATAAAATAACACGACAATAATATTCTCACGACGTTTCGGCCACAACACAAGCGGCCTTCATCAGGTGAAGGGAGCGAGACTGTCTGGTAGGACAGCGCTGGAGTGGACAGTCTCGCTCCCTTCACCTGATGAAGGCCGCTTGTGGTTGTGGCCGAAACGTCGTGAGAATATTATTGTTGTGTTATTTTATTTTATCAATTGTATTATTCTATTCTCATTCTACGCGGTGGTGGTGACTTTACCGAAAGAACCAAAGAAGATGAATCATTGCAGTCACGAAAGCTTTAAATCGAAATTTAACCGCCTCTACGGGGTAGGGATTCCACACATCCTTAAGATCATTCAACAGACTTCGGGATAAGAAGGCTCAACTAAATCGAGTCTCTCACCTTTCTGAAGAGATGCCGCGACTCTAAGATCATTCAACAGACTTCGGGATAAGAAGGCTCAACTAAATCGAGTCTCTCACCTTTCTGAAGAGATGCCGCGACTCTAAGATCATTCAACAGACTTCGGGATAAGAAGGCTCAACTAAATCGAGTCTCTCACCTTTCTGAAGAGATGCCGCGACTCTAAGATCATTCAACAGACTTCGGGATAAGAAGGCTCAACTAAATCGAGTCTCTCACCTTTCTGAAGAGATGCCGCGACTCTAAGATCATTCAACAGACTTCGGGATAAGAAGGCTCAACTAAATCGAGTCTCTCACCTTTCTGAAGAGATGCCGCGACTCTAAGATCATTCAACAGACTTCGGGATAAGAAGGCTCAACTAAATCGAGTCTCTCACCTTTCTGAAGAGATGCCGCGACTCTAAGATCATTCAACAGACTTCGGGATAAGAAGGCTCAACTAAATCGAGTCACTCACCTTTCTGAAGAGATGCCGCGACTCTAAGATCATTCAACAGACTTCGGGATAAGAAGGCTCAACTAATCGAGTCTCTCACCTTTCTGAAGAGATGCCGCGACTCTAAGATCATTCAACAGACTTCGGGATAAGAAGGCTCAACTAAATCGAGTCTCTCACCTTTCTGAAGAGATGCCGCGACTCTAAGATCATTCAACAGACTTCGGGATAAGAAGGCTCAACTAAATCGAGTCTCTCACCTTTCTGAAGAGATGCCGCGACTCTAAGATCATTCAACAGACTTCGGGATAAGAAGGCTCAACTAAATCGAGTCTCTCACCTTTCTGAAGAGATGCCGCGACTCTAAGATCATTCAACAGACTTCGGGATAAGAAGGCTCAACTAAATCGAGTCTCTCACCTTTCTGAAGAGATGCCGCGACTCTAAGATCATTCAACAGACTTCGGGATAAGAAGGCTCAACTAAATCGAGTCTCTCACCTTTCTGAAGAGATGCCGCGACTCTAAGATCATTCAACAGACTTCGGGATAAGAAGGCTCAACTAAATCGAGTCTCTCACCTTTCTGAAGAGATGCCGCGACTCTAAGATCATTCAACAGACTTCGGGATAAGAAGGCTCAACTAAATCGAGTCTCTCACCTTTCTGAAGAGATGCCGCGACTCTAAGATCATTCAACAGACTTCGGGATAAGAAGGCTCAACTAAATCGAGTCTCTCACCTTTCTGAAGAGATGCCGCGACTCTAAGATCATTCAACAGACTCCGGGATAAGAAGGCTCAACTAAATCGAGTCTCTCACCTTTCTGAAGAGATGCCGCGACTCTAAGGCTCTCTGTTTCTTCTCACACAGCTTAAAAGCCGTGATCTGAACGTGGCTCTCTCACTCCAGCGCTGTCCTACCAGACAGTCTCGCTCCCTTCACCTGATGAAGGCCGCTTGTGTTTGTGACCGAAAACGTCTCGTGAGAATATTATTATCGTGTTATTTTATTTTATCAATTTATTATTCTATTCTCATTCTACGTGGTGGTGGTGGTGGTGGTGACTTTACCGAAAGAACCAAAGAAGATGAATCATTGCAGTCACGAAAGCTTTTAAATCGAAAGAAAAAAAAAATCCCTTTTATTGTAGGTAGGATAAAAAGAAGGAGGGGAGATCGGGGGGATCGTTCTTCTTCTTCTTCTTCTGGTTCAAGATCATCGCGGTCCCGGGAGCAGGAGAGTCGGCCATCCAAGACGCCCGTGAGACGTGATACCTTACCCCCAGCATAGGCAGGATCGTCGACTCATTCCCTCACAGCGAGGGTAAGGGCGCCGTGGTTGTTATTGTCGGCACGCGCTGGGCGGAGAGCTGGAGGCAGGGAAACGCGCGCCGGAGATTTACTTTGGGAGCGCGCTCACAGCCACCACCCCCGCCTGTTGCACAGGTTAGCGCATCGCAAGCGCGGAGCGTACGAGCCGCTAACTAAGCTACGCGCACACAGACAGACACAGACACCCACCCACTCACCCACCCACCCAACCACTCACTCACCTACCCACTCACTCACCCACCCACCAAACCCACTCACCCACCCACTCACCCATTCACCCACCCACTCCTCATTAACCCACTCACCCACCCACTCACCCACTGACCCACCCACCAACCCACTCACCTACCAACCCACTCACCCATTCACCCAATCACCCACCCACTCCTCATTAACCCACCCACCCACCCACTCACCCACTCAACCACCCGCCCACTCACCCACTCACTCACCCACCCACCCACTCAGCCACCCACACACTCACCCACCCACCCACCAACTCACCCACCCACTCACCTACCAACCCACTCACTCACCCACTCACTCACACACCCACTCACTCACCCACCCACCCACTCACCCACCCACACACTAACCCACCAACCCACTCACCTACCAACCCACTCTCCCATTCACCCAATCACCCACCCACTCCTCATTAACCCACTCACCCACCCACTCACTCACCCACCCACTCACTCACTTACCCACCCACTCACTCACCCACCCACCAACCCACTCACCCATTCACCCAATCACCCACCCACTCCTCATTAACCCACTCACCCACCCACTCACCCACCCACTCACTCACCCACCCACTCACCCACCCACTCACCCACCCACCCAACCACTCACCCGCAAACCCACTCACCCACCCACTCATCCACATGTAGAGCAGCAGTAGTAGTAGTTAACGACGTCATGTCACGCTAGACCCTCCGGTACGATGACGTCACGTTTGGTGACGTCATGGACAGGGGGCGGGACGGTGACATCACGTCCCCCCTGGGATATATTTAGGTCGGGATCCGTGGACGTGTTAAGAGGTCAAATTTCGATTTAAATCTTTCGTGACTGCGAGGATTCGTCTTCTTTGGTTCTTTCGGTGAAGTCACCACCACCACCACCACCACCGCGTAGAATGGGAATACAAATAATAAATTGATAAAACAAAATAAGACAATCAAATTCTCACGAGACGTGATCTGAGCGTGGCTTCTTTCACTCCAGCGCTGTCCCACCAGACAGTCTCGTCCCTTCACCTGATGAAGGCCGCTTGTGTTGTTGTGGCCGAAAACGTCTCGTGAGAATATTATTGTTGTGTTATTTTATTTTATCAATTTATTATTTTATTCTCATTCTACGTGGTGGTGGTGGTGGCGATGGTGATGATGGTGGTGATGGTGGCGATGGTGGCGATGGTGGCGATGGTGGCGATGGTGGTGGTGATGGTGGTGGTGGTGATGGTGGTGGTGATGGTGGTGGTGATGGTGGCGATGGTGGTGGTGATGGTGGTGATGGTGGTGATGGTGGCGATGGTGGTGGTGATGGTGGTGGTGGTGATGGTGGTGATGGTGGTGGTGGTGATGGTGATAATTGTGGTGATGGTGGTGGTGGCGATGATGGTGGAGGTGGTGGTGATGGTGATGGTGGCGATGGTGATGATGGGTTACCCAATAAGCGCACAGCATTGTATTTCAATGCGATTCACTTTTTCAAAGGGTACCCAAATAATTCACTCTTTCAAAGTGTACCCTGGCAGCTTGTACGTAAAGACGATACAACTTTCCAAAGTGTACCCAATAAATCAATACAATGTACTTCATCAAAGTGTACCCAATAAATCAATACAATGTACTTGATCAAAGTGTACACAGTAATTTAATACAATGCACTTTTAAATTTTTACAGCGTTTCAACACGATGCACTTTTTCAAAGTGTACCCAATAATTCAATACGATGTACCCTTTTCACAATGTACTTCATCAACGTGTACCCAGTTATTCAAGACGTCAGTCTCTCTGGGTCTCTGTGGATCTCTCACCCAACCACTCACCCACCCACGCACTCGCCTACCCACCCACCCACGCACTCACCCACCCACTCACCCACTCACCCACCAACCCACTCACTCACCCACCCACTCACTCACCAACCCGCTCACCCACCCACCCACTCACTCACCCACTCACCCACCCGCCCACTCACCCACTCACTCACCCACCCACTCACTTACCCACCCACTCACTCACCTACCCACCAACCCACTCACCTATCAACCCACTCACCCATTCACCCAATCACCCACCCACTCCTCATTAACCCACTCACCCACCCACTCACTCACCCACCCGCCCACTCACCCACTCACTCTTCCACTCACCCACCCACTCACTCACCCACCCACTCACTTACCCACCCACTCACTCACCCACCCACCAACCCACTCACCTACCAACCCACTCACCCATTCACCCAATCACCCACCCACTCCTCATTAACCCACTCACCCACCCACTCACTCACCCACCCACCCACCCACTCACCCGCCAACTCACTCACCCACCCACCAACCCACTCACCTACCAACCCACTCACCCATTCACCCAATCACCCACCCACTCCTCATTAACCTACTCACCCACCCACTCACTCACCCACCCGCCCACTCACCCACTCACTCTTCCACTCACCCACCCACTCACTCACCCACCCACTCACTTACCCACCCACTCACTCACCCACCCACCCACCAACCCACTCACCTACCAACCCACTCACCCATTCACCCAATCACCCACCCACTCCTCATTAACCCACTCACCCACCCACTCACTCACCCACCTACCAACCCACTCACCCATTCACCCAATCACCCACCCACTCCTCATTAACCCACTCACCCACCCACTCACTCACCCACTCACCCACCAACTCACTCACCCACCCACTCACCCACCCACTCACCCACCCACCCAACCACTCACCAGCAAACCCACTCACCCACCCACTCATCCACATGTAGAGCAGCAGTAGTAGTAGTTTACGACGTCATGTCACGCTAGACCCTCCGGTACGATGACGTCACGTTTGGTGACGTCATGGACAGGGGGCGGGACGGTGACATCACGTCCCCCCTGGGATATATTTAGGTCGGGATCCGTGGACGTGTTAAGAGGTCAAATTCTCGATTTAAATCTTTCGTGACTGCGAGGATTCGTCTTCTTTGGTTCTTTCGGTGAAGTCACCACCACCACCACCACCACCCACGTAGAATGGGAATACAAATAATAAATTGATAAAGCAAAATAAGACAATAAAATTCTCACGAGACGTGATCTGAGCGTGGCTTCTTTCACTCCAGCGCTGTCCTACCAGACAGTCTCGTCCCTTCACCTGATGAAGGCCGCTTGTGTTGTTGTGGCCGAAAACGTCTCGTGAGAATATTATTATCGTGTTATTTTAGTTTATCAATTTTATTTATTCTATTCTCATTCTACGTGGGTGGTGGTGGTGGTGGTGGTGGTTGTGACTTCACCGAAAGAACCAAAGACGGTCTTAGAGGTCGTTGCGGGGAGCCAGGAATGTGTGAAGTTGGGAGCGATGGGACCCCAGGCTAGGGGGTTATTGGCACCAGGCTAGAGTAGTCTGTGGGTGTGCTAGAGACCTCCCCCGTCCCCTACCCCCTGAGGGAGCGATGGGACCCCAGGCTAGGGGGTTATTGGCACCAGGCTAGAGTAGCCTGTGGGTGTGCTAGGGACCTCCCCCAGTAGCCTACCCCCTGTGGGAGCGATGGGACCCCAGGCTAGGGGGAGATTGGCACCAGGCTAGAGTAGTCTGTGGGTGTGCTAGGGACCTCCCACAGTACCCTACCCCTGGGGGAGCGATGGGACCCCAGGCTAGGGGGGTTATTGGCACCAGGCTAGAGTAGTCTGTGGGTGTGCTAGAGACCTCCCCAGTACCCTACCCCTGGGGGAGCGATGGGACCCCAGGCTAGGGGGGTTATTGGCACCAGGCTAGGGGGGTTATTGGCACCAGGCTAGAGTAGTCTGTGGGTGTGCTAGGGACCTCCCCCAGTACCCTACCCCTGAGGGAGCGATGGGACCCCAGGCTAGGGGGGTTATTGGCACCAGGCTAGAGTAGTCTGTGGGTGTGCTAGAGACCTCCCCAGTACCCTACCCCTGTGGGAGCGATGGGACCCCAGGTTAGGGGGGTTATTGGCATCAGGCTAGAGTAGCCTGTGGGTGTGCTAGGGACCTCCCCCAGTAGCCTACCCCCTGTGGGAGCGATGGGACCCCAGGCTAGGGGGTTATTGGCACCAGGCTAGGGGGGTTATTGGCACCAGGCTGGAGTAGTCTGTTGGTGTGCTAGAGACCTCCCCCAGTAGCCTACCCCCTGTGGGAACGATGGGACCCCAGGCTAGGGGGTTATTGGCACCGGGCTAGGGGGGTTATTGGCACCAGGCTAGGGTAGTCTGTGGGTGTGCTAGGGACCTCCCCAGTACCCTACCCCTGGGTAGCGATGTGACACAGGGTAGGGGGAGATTGGCACCAGGCTAGAGTAGTCTGTGGGTGTGCTAGAGACCTATCCCAGTACCCTACCCCTGAGGGAGCGATGGGACCCCAGGCTAGGGGGGTTATTGGCACCAGGCTAGAGTAGTCTGTGGGTGTGCTAGGGACCTCCCCAGTACCCTTCACGTGGGGGGGGAGCGATGGGACCCCAGGCTAGGGGGTTATTGGCACCAGGCTAGGGGGGTTATTGGCACCAGGCTAGAGTAGCCTGTGGGTGTGCTAGGGACCTCCCCCAGTACCCTACCCCTGGGGGAGCGATGGGACCCCAGGCTAGGGGGGTTATTGGCACCAGGCTAGGGGGGTTATTGGCACCAGGCTAGGGTAGTCTGTGGGTGTGCTAGGGACCTCCTCAGTACCCTACCCCTGGGTAGCGATGTGACACAGGGTAGGGGGAGATTGGCACCAGGCTAGAGTAGCCTGTGGGTGTGCTAGAGACCTATCCCAGTACCCTACCCCTGAGGGAGCGATGGGACCCCAGGCTAGGGGGGTTATTGGCACCAGGCTAGAGTAGTCTGTGGGTGTGCTAGGGACCTCCCCAGTACCCTACCCCTGGGGTAGCGATGTGACACAGGGTACTGGGTTATTGGCACCAGGCTAGAGTAGTCTGTGGGTGTGCTAGGGACCTCCCCAGTACCCTTCACGTGGGGGGGGAGCGATGGGACCCCAGGCTAGGGGGTTATTGGCACCAGGCTAGGGGGGTTATTGGCACCAGGCTAGAGTAGTCTGTGGGTGTGCTAGGGACCTCCCCAGTACCCTACCCCTGTGGGAGCGATGGGACCCCAGGCTAGGGGGGTTATTGGCACCAGGCTAGGGGGGTTATTGGCACCAGGCTAGAGTAGTCTGTGGGTGTGCTAGAGACCTCCCCCAGTACCCTACCCCTGGGGGAGCGATGGGACCCAGGGTAGGGGGAGATTGGCACCAGGCTAGGGGGGTTATTGGCACCAGGCTAGAGTAGTCTGTGGGTGTGCTAGAGACCTCCCCAGTACCCTACCCCTGTGGGAGCGATGTGACTCAGGGTACTGGGTAATGAGCACCAGGCTAGAGTAGTCTGTGGGTGTGATAGAGACCTCCCCCAGTACCCTACCCCTGGGGTGTGGAGTGTAGGCAGTGAGTGGCCACGCCCACCTTCCCGAGTGTTCTCGAAGGTGGGCGTGACCGGGGGCGTGGCCTGGACACTCCGTGGCCATGCCCACCTTCCCGAGTGTTCTGAAAGGTGGGCGTGACCGGGGGTGTGGCCTGGACACTCCGTGGCCACGCCCACCTTCCCGAGTGATCTCGAAGGTGGGCGTGACCCGGACACTCCGAGGCCACGCCCACCTTCCCGAGTGTTCTCGAAGGTGGGCGTGACCCGGACACTCCGAGGCCACGCCCACCTTCCCGAGTGTTCTCGAAGGTGGGCGTGACCAGGGGCGTGGCCTGGACACTCCGTGGCCACGCCCACCTTCCAGAGAGTTCTCAAATGTGGGCGTGACCCGGACACTCCGAGGCCACGCCCACCTTCCCGAGCATTCTCGAAGGTGGGCGTGGCCGTGGGCGTGGCCCAGACACTCCGTGGCCACTCCCACCTTCCCGACTGTTCTTGAAGGTGGGCATGTCCGGGGGCGTGGCCCGAACACTCCGTGGCCACGCCCACCTTCCCCGAGAGTTCTCAAATGTGGGCGTGGCCGGGGGCGTGGCCCGGACACTCCGTGGCCGAGCAGAAATATTTCCAGAAATGGGAGAATTGTGTGAGCTTCCACTTCCATGGTGAGCCGGATGGACGGCTTTTGCGAGTTGGTGGTGACAGAGGTTCTCTGCAAGACATCTGGCTACCATGAGAGATTCGTTCACGAGGCTATCCATGCGTACAAACACGGAGACAATTTCAACCGAGAAGATGGATTCTGGGCTTAGCAATCATTGGAAGGATTTGATAAACCATTTCGGGTCTTAATTGATTGTTCACGCTTACGGTTACCGTGAGAGATTCGTTCACGAGGCTATCGACGCGTACAAACGCGGAGACAATTTCAACCGAGAAGATGGATTCTGGGCTTAGCAATCATTGGAAGGATTTGATAAACCATTTCGGGCCTTAAGTGACTGTTCACGCTTACGGTTACCGTGAGAGATTCGTTCACGGGGCTATCCACGCGTACAAACGCGGAGACAATTTCAACCGAGAAGATGGATTCTGGGCTTAGCAATCATTGGAAGGATTTGATAAACCATTTCGGGCCTTAATTGATTGTTCACGCTTACGGTTACCAATGAGAGATTCGTTCACGAGGCTATCCACGTATACAAACGCGGAGACACAATTTCAACCGAGAAGATGGATTCTGGGCTTAGCAATCATTGGAAGGATTCGATAAACCATTTCGGGGCCTTAATTGATTGTTCACGCTTACGGTTACCGTGAGAGATTCGTTCACGAGGCTATCCACGCGTACAAACGCGGAGACAATTTCAACCGAGAACATGGATTCTGGGCTTAGCAATCATTGGAAGGATTCGATAAACCATTTCGGGCCTTAATTGATCACGCTTACGGTGGCTTTCAGGCCGCATCCATTATTTTTCGTCTCCCCCCTCCTCTTTTCCGAACATAGATGGACTCGTCCATAGATGGACTCGTCCATCTGAACAAAATGCCAAATCGCTCTCCGTGGTGCTAACGTTAAAAAAACACCCGCCACTTTTTTCAAATTGTTCTTGCTGTGGGTTTCACCACCTGATGATGATTGCTGCTTTGTGTTGCAGTCGAAACGTCGTGAGAATTTTATTGTTTTATATTTTTATTATTTTATTGTTTCCCTTCTACGTGGCGGTGGTGACTTTACCAGAAAGAACCAAGAATATGGTAATGATGTTGATGTTAATGATGTTAATGATGTTGATGTTAATGATGGTGATTTTGATGTTGATGATGTTAATGATGGTGATTTTGATGTTGATAATGATGTTAATGATGGTGATTTTGATGATGGTGATGATGTTAATGATGGTGATTTTGATGATAATGATGTTAATGATGGTGATTTTGATGGTAATGATGTTGATGATGTTAATGCTGGTGATTTTGATGGTAATAATGATGTTGATGATGTTAATGATGGTGATTTTGATGGTAATGATGTTGATGATGCACAAAATGACCCAAATTGCGATGTTTCATTGTAACAATGTTTAATAACGAAATTCACTTTTTAGTTACGTTACATAATGTTACACCTCCAGTTTATATGCGTTAATCTACCGTCAAATCGCCACGGTCCCTTGTGTAATGTTGTCGGTACGAGTTAATCTACCGTCAAATCGCCACGGCCCCTCGCGTGATGTTAACCCTACAGCGTCTACGAGCTACTCTACCGTCAAATCGACGCGGTCCCTTGCGTAATGTTCAGTCGCCGAGTTAATCTACCGTGAAATCGCCACGGTCCCCTTGTGTAATGTTGTCGGTGCGGGTTACTCTACCGTCAAATCGACGCGGTCCCTTGTGCGACAATGAACGTCCAGTCGGCACGAGTTAATCTACCGTCAAATCGACGCGGTCCCTTGTATAACGATTAATGTCCAGTCTGTATGAGTCAATCTACCGTCAAATCGCCGCGGTCCCTAGTGTGATGTTAAACCTACAGCGTCTACGAGTTAATCTGCCGTCAAATCGACGCGGCCCCTTGTGTCATGATGAACGTCCAGTCGGCACGAGTTAATCTACCGTCAAATTGCCGCGGTCCCTTCCGGCAACGCGTGGCGTGCGGGAACGATGGGCAAAGTGGTCAAATCGCCGCGGCCCCTTGTGTCATGATTAACGTCCAGTCGGTACGCCTTAATCGACCGTCAAATCGCCGCGGTCCCTTGTGTGATGTTCAGTCGGCACGAGTTAATCTACCGTCAAATCGCCGCGGTCCCTCGTGTGATGTTAAACCTACAGCGTCTACGAGTTAATCTACCGTCAAATCGACGCGGTCCCTCGTGTCATGATGAACGTCCAGTCGGCACGAGTTAATCTACCGTCAAATCGCCGCGGTCCCTCGTGTCATGATGAACGTCCAGTCGGCACTGGTTAATCTACCGTCAAATCGCCGCGGTCCCTCGTGTCATGATGAACGTCCAGTCGGCACGAGTTAATCTACCGTCAAATCGCCGCGGTCCCTCGTGTCATGATGAGCGTCCAGTCGGCACTGGTTAATCTACCGTCAAATCGCCGCGGTCCCTCGTGTCATGATGAACGTCCAGTCGGCACTAGTTAATCTACCGTCAAATCGCCGCGGCCCCTTCCGGCAACGCGTGGTGGTGGTGGTGGTGGTGGAGTGGCGCGCGCGGGAAACGATGGGCAGAGTGGTCAAATGGACGCGGCCCCTCGCGAGACGGCTCAACAGAAAAGACGCACGCGCACACGATGTCCTAAACCTCTAATAAAATATTCACATCCACGAGGCACCCTTAACAATCTTGTAAAATTGACGCGTTCCCTTAGGTGCATGCGCCCCGCCCACGCCCCGCCCCCCAACGCACGCCCCGCCCCCCAACGCACGCCCCGCCCCCCGCCCACGCCCCGCCCACGCCCCCCGCCCCGTGCTATCGGTTGCGCGTGATTGGTCACGTGCGGACGTACCTGCGACCAGTCGCATCAACGCATCCACCGGATTGGTCGAAAGCAGAACGGCTCTCTCTATTACACTCTTACTCACTATTACACTCTTACTAACTCACTATTACACTCTTTTACACTCTTACTAACTCACTATCACACTTTTACTAACTCTCTATTACACTCTTACTCACTATTACACTCTTACTAACTCACTATTACACTCTTTTACACTCTTACTAACTCACTATCACACTCTTACACTCTTACTAACTCTCTATTACACTCTTACTAACTCACTATTACACTCTTTTACACTCTTACTAACTCACTATCACACTCTTACACTCTTACTAACTCTCTATTACACTCTTTTACACTCTTACTAACTCACTATCACACTTTTACTAACTCTCTATTACACTCTTACTCACTATTACACTCTTACTAACTCACTATTACACTCTTTTACACTCTTACTAACTCACTATCACACTTTTACTAACTCTCTATTACACTCTTACTCACTATTACACTCTTACTAACTCACTATTACACTCTTTTACACTCTTACTAACTCACTATCACACTCTTACACTCTTACTAACTCTCTATTACACTCTTACTAACTCACTATTACACTCTTTTACACTCTTACTAACTCACTATCACACTCTTACACTCTTACTAACTCTCTATTACACTCTTTTACACTCTTACTAACTCACTATCACACTTTTACTAACTCTCTATTACACTCTTACTAACTATTACACTCTTTTACACTCTTACTAACTCTCTATTACACTCTTACTAACTCTCTATTACACTCTTACTAACTCTCTATTACACTCTTTTACACTCTTACTAACTCACTATCACACTTTTACTAACTCTCTATTACACTCTTACTCACTATTACACTCTTTTACACTCTTACTAACTCTCTATTACACTCTTACTAACTCTCTATTACACTCTTTTACACTCTTACTAACTCTCTATCACACTCTTACTAACTATTACACTCTTACTAACTCACTATTACACTCTTTTACACTCTTACTAACTCACTATCACACTCTTACTAACTCTCTATTACACTCTTACTAACTATTACACTCTTTTACACTCTTACTAACTCTCTATTACACTCTTACTAACTCTCTATTACACTCTTTTACACTCTTACTAACTCTCTATCACACTCTTACTAACTATTACACTCTTACTAACTCACTATTACACTCTTTTACACTCTTACTAACTCTCTATTACACTCTTACTAACTCTCTATTACACTCTTACTAACTTTCTATTACACTCTTACTAACTCTCTATTACACTCTTACTAACTCTCTATTACACTCTTTTACACTCTTACTAACTCTCTATTACACTCTTACTAACTCTCTATTACACTCTTACTAACTCTCTATTACACTCTTACTAAATCTCTATTACACTCTTACTAACTCTCTCTTACACTCTTACTAACTCTCTATTACACTCTTACTAACTCTCTATTACACTCTTTTACACTCTTACTAACTCTCTATTACACTCTTACTAACTCTCTATTACACTCTTACTAACTCTCTATTACACTCTTACTAACTCTCTATTACACTCTTACTAACTCTCTATTACACTCTTACTAACTCTCTATTACACTCTTACTAACTCTCTATTACACTCTTACTAACTCTCTATTACACTCTTACTAACTCTCTATTACACTCTTACTAACTCTCTATTACACTCTTACTAACTCTCTATTACACTCTTACTAACTCTCTATCACACTCTTACTAACTCACTATTACACTCTTACTAACTCTCTTTTACACTCTTACTAACTCTCTATTACACTCTTACTAACTCTCTATTACACTCTTACTAACTCTCTATTACACTCTTACTAACTCTCTCTTACACTCTTACTAACTCTCTATTACACTCTTACTAACTCTCTATTACACTCTTACTCACTATTACACTCTTACTAACTCACTATTACACTCTTACTCACTATTACACTCTTACTAACTCTCTATTACACTCTTACTCACTATTACACTCTTACTAACTCACTATTACACTCTTACTAACTCTCTATTACACTCTTACTCACTATTACACTCTTACTAACTCACTATTACACTCTTTTACACTTACTAACTCACTATCACACTTTTACTAACTCTCTATTACACTCTTACTCACTATTACACTCTTACTAACTCACTATTACACTCTTTTACACTCTTACTAACTCACTATCACACTCTTACTAACTCTCTATTACACTCTTACTCACTATTACACTCTTACTAACTCACTATTACACTCTTTTACACTCTTACTAACTCACTATCACACTCTTACTAACTCTCTATTACACTCTTACTCACTATTACACTCTTACTAACTCACTATTACACTCTTTTACACTCTTACTAACTCACTATCACACTCTTACACTCTTACTAACTCTCTATTACACTCTTACTAACTCACTATTACACTCTTACTAACTCACTATCACACTCTTACACTCTTACTAACTCTCTATTACACTCTTTTACACTCTTACTAACTCACTATCACACTCTTACACTCTTACTAACTCTCTATTACACTCTTTTACACTCTTACTAACTCACTATCACACTTTTACTAACTCTCTATTACACTCTTACTAACTATTACACTCTTTTACACTCTTACTAACTCTCTATTACACTCTTACTAACTCTCTATTACACTCTTACTAACTCTCTATTACACTCTTTTACACTCTTACTAACTCACTATCACACTTTTACTAACTCTCTATTACACTCTTACTCACTATTACACTCTTTTACACTTACTAACTCTCTATTACACTCTTACTAACTCTCTATTACACTCTTTTACACTCTTACTAACTCTCTATCACACTCTTACTAACTATTACACTCTTACTAACTCACTATTACACTCTTTTACACTCTTACTAACTCACTATCACACTCTTACTAACTCTCTATTACACTCTTTTACACTCTTACTAACTCTCTATCACACTCTTACTAACTATTACACTCTTACTAACTCACTATTACACTCTTTTACACTCTTACTAACTCTCTATTACACTCTTACTAACTCTCTATTACACTCTTTTACACTCTTACTAACTCTCTATCACACTCTTACTAACTATTACACTCTTACTAACTCACTATTACACTCTTTTACACTCTTACTAACTCTCTATTACACTCTTACTAACTCACTATTACACTCTTACTAACTCTCTATTACACTCTTACTAACTCTCTATTACACTTTTACTAACTCTCTATCACACTCTTACTAACTCTCTATCACACTCTTACTAACTCTCTATTACACTCTTACTAACTCTCTATTACACTCTTACTAACTCTCTATCACACTCTTAAACTCTAACACTCTCACTAACTCACTCTCTATCACACTCTTGCTCACCCACTCTCTCTCTGTCTCTCTCTTACACTCTTACTAACTCACTCTCTATCACACTCTTAAACTCTAACACTCTTACTAACTCACTCTCTATCACACTCTTAAACTCTAACACTCTCACTAACTCACTCTCTATCACACTCTTACTCACCCACTCTCTCTCTGCCTCTCTCTTACACTCTTACTAACTCACTCTCTATCACACTCTTACACTATAACACTCTTACTAACTTACTCTCTATCACACTCTTACACTCTTACTCACCCACTCTCTCTCTAACACTGTCTCTCTCTAACACTCTTACTAACTCACTCTCTATCACACTCTTACTCATTCTCTAACACTCTTACTAACTCACTCTCTATCACACTCTTACTAACTCTCTAACACTCTTACTAACTCACTCTCTATCACACTCTTACACTCTCTCACTAACTCACTCTCTATCACACTATCACTCTCACTCACTCTCTGTCTCTCTCTTACACTCTCACTCACTCTCTATCACTCTCTATCTCACTCACACTCTCACTAACACACTCTCACACTCTCACTAACACACTCTCACACTCTCTATCACTCTCACACTCTCACACTCTCACACTCACTGTCTCTCTCTCTCTTACACACTCTGTCTCTCTCTTACACTCTTACTCACTCTCTCACACTCTCACAGTCTTACACTCTGTCTCTCTCTCACACTCTTACACTCACTCACACTCTCTATCACTCTCACACTCTCACTCACTCTCTATCACTCTCACACTCTCTAACACTCTCACACTCTTACTAACTCACTCTCTATCACACTCTCACACTCTCACACTCACTGTCTCTCTCTCTCTCTTACACACTCTGTCTCTCTCTTACACTCTTACTCACTCTCTCACACTCTCACAGTCTTACACTCTGTCTCTCTCTTACACTCTCACACTCTCTAACACTCTCTATCACGCTCACTCACTCTCTATCACTCTCTATCACTCTCACACTCTCACACTCTCTAACACTCTCACACTCTCACACTCTCACTAACACACTCTCACACTCTCACACTCACTGTCTCTCTCTCTCTTACACACTCTGTCTCTCTCTTACACTCTTACTCACTCTCTCACACTCTCACAGTCTTACACTCTGTCTCTCTCTTACACTCTCACACTCTCTAACACTCTCTATCACTCTCACACTCTCTAACACTCTGTCTCTCTCTCTCTCTCACTCTCTCACTAACACACTCTCACACTCTCACACTCACTGTCTCTCTCTCTTACACACTCTGTCTCACTCTCACACTCTTACTCACTCTCTCACACTCTCACAGTCTTACACTCTCTCACACTCTCACAGTCTTACACTCACTCACACTCTCTATCACTCTCACACTCTCACTCACTCTCTATCACTCTCTATCACTCTCTATCACTCTCACACTCTCACTCACTCTCTATCACTCTCTATCACTCTCACACTCTCACACTCTCTAACACTCTCACACTCTCACTAACACACTCTCACACTCTCACTAACACACTCTCACACTCTCACACTCACTGTCTCTCTCTCTCTCTCTTACACACTCTGTCTCTCTCTTACACTCTTACTCACTCTCTCACACTCTCACAGTCTTACACTCTGTCTCTCTCTCACACTCTTACACTCACTCACACTCTCTATCACTCTCTATCACTCTCACTCACTCTCTATCACTCTCTATCACTCTCACACTCTCACACTCTCTGTCTCTCTCTCACTAACTCACTCACTCTTTCACTCACTCTCTCACTCTCACTCACTCTCACTTACTCACTCTCTCACTCTTACTCACTTACTCACTCACTCTCACTCAATCTCAATCACACTCTTACTCACCCACCCACTCACTCACCCACCCACTCTCTCACTCACTCTCACTCACTCTCACTTACTCACTCCCACACACCACGCAACTCACTCGCTATCACTAACTCACTCACTCACCCACCCACTCACCCACTCACTCACTCACCCACTCTCTCACTCACTCACTCACCCACTCTCTCACTAACTCACTCACTCTCTCACTCTCTCACTAACTCACTCACTCTCTCACTCTCTCACTAACTCACTCACCCTCTCACTCTCTCACTAACTCACTCACTCTCTCACTAACTCACCCACTCACTCACTCACCCACCCACTCACCCACTCACTCACTCACTCACCCACTCACTCACTAACTCACTCACTCACCCACTCTCTCACTAACTCACTCACTCTCTCACTAACTCACTCACTCTCTCACTCTCTCACTCTCTCACTAACTCACTCACTCTCTCACTCTCTCACTAACTCACCCACTCTCTCACACTCTCACTAACTAACTCACTCTCTCACTCACTCTCACTTACTCACTCCCACACACCACGCAACTCACTCTCTATCACTCACTCACCCACCCACTCACCCACTCACTCACCCACTCTCTCACTAACTCACTCTCTCTCTCACTCACTCTCTCACTAACTCACTCACTCTTTCACTCACTCTCTCACTCTCACTCACTCTCCCCCACCACCACCATCACCACCACCATCACCACCACCACCGTCACCACCACCGTCACCACCACCGTCACCACCACCACCGTCACCACCACCATCACCGTCCATGACCAACTTGTTCGCCTCCACCACCGCCTGCGGCTGCACGTGGGCCCCCGGCGAGGCGCCGGGGGCCTCGACGCCACCAACCGCCGTCGCCATGGCGACGACAGTTGGCGCGACGTCACCAACCGTCGCGGGGACGCCACCAACCGCCGTCGCCATGGCGACGACGGTTGGTGGCCCGACGCCACCAACCGCCGCGGGGACGCCACCCCCCGTCGCCATGGCGACGACCTGCGTGGCGACGCCTCCGCCCGTCGCGAGGCCCTCCCCCGCCGCGGCGACGCCCCCAACCGTCGCAGCGACGCCCCCAACCGTCGCGGCGACGCCCCCAACCGTCGCAGCGACGCCCCCACCCGTCGCAGCGACGCCCCCAACCGTCGCCATGGCGACGACCTGCGTCGCGACGCCCCCAACCGTCGCCATGGCGACGGTTGGGGGCGTGGGGGTTGTCACCGTGGAGGACCCCACGTGGTCATGGTGGTGGTGGTCGTTGTCATGGTGATGGTGGTGGTGGTGGTGGTCGTGGTGGTGGTTGTTGATGTCCACCTTGGCGTCGGAGGGCATTTGGCCTTGGGAGATGACGTAGTGGGTCTGGGGTGGTGGCGGAGGTGGAGAGAGAGAGGGGGGGGGGAGTTGGGGGGGGGGTAGGGCGGTGATTGACTCACTCACTCACTCAGTCACTCACTCAGTCACTCACTCAGCCACTCACTCACTCAGTCACTCACTCACTCAGTCACTCACTCAGTCACTCACTCAGTCACCCACTCACTCACTCAGTCACTCACTCACTCAGCCACTCACTCACTCAGTCACTCACTCACTCAGTCACTCACTCAGCCACTCACTCACTCAGCCACTCACTCACTCAGTCACTCACTCACTCAGCCACTCACTCACTCAGCCACTCACTCACTCAGCCATTCACTCAGCCACTCACTCACCACTCACTCACTCAGCCACTCACTCAGCCACTCACTCACCACTCACTCACTCAGCCACTCACTCAGTCACTCACTCAGCCAGTCACTCACTCACTCAGCCACTCACTCACTCACTCAGTCAGTCACTCACTCAGCCACTCACTCACTCAGCCACTCACTCACTCAGCCACTCACTCACTCAGCCACTCACTCACTCACTCAGCCACTCACTCACTCACTCAGCCACTCACTCACTCACTCAGCCACTCACTCAGCCACTCACTCACTCAGCCACTCACTCACTCAGTCAGTCACTCACTCAGCCACTCACTCACTCAGTCACTCACTCACTCACTCAGCCACTCACTCACTCAGCCACTCACTCAGCCACTCACTCACTCAGCCACTCACTCAGCCACTCACTCAGCCACTCACTCACTCACTCAGCCACTCACTCACTCACTCAGTCACTCACTCAGCCACTCACTCAGCCACTCACTCACTCAGCCACTCACTCAGCCACTCACTCACTCAGCCACTCACTCACTCAGCCACTCACTCACTCACTCAGCTACTCATTCATTCAGCCACTCACTCAGCCACTCACTCAGTCACTCAGTCACTCACTCACTCACTCAGCCACTCACTCAGTCACTCAGCCACTCACTCAGCCATTCACTCACTCAGTCACTCACTCACTCAGCCACTAACTCACTCAGCCACTCACTCACTCAGCCACTCATTCACTCACTCAACTACTCACTCACTCAGCCACTCACTCAGCCACTCACTCACTCATCCACTCACTCAGCCACTCACTCACTCAGCCACTCACTCACTCAGCCACTTACTCACTCAGCCACAACACTCACTCAGACACTCACTCACTCAGCCACTCACTTACTCACTCAGCCACTCACTCACTCAGCCACTCACTCACTCAGCCACTCACTCACTCAGCCACTCACTAAGCCACTCACTCACTCAGTCACTCACTCACTCAGCCACTCACTCAGCCATTCACTCAGTCACTCACTCAGCCACTCACTCACTCAGCCACTCACTCACTCAGCCACTCACTCACTCAGCCACTCACTCACTCAGCCACTCACTCACTCAGTCATTCACTCACACAGCCACTCACTCAGCCACTCACTCAGTCACTCACTCAGCCACTCACTCACTCAGCCATTCACTCACTCACCCACTCACCCACTCACTCAGCCACTCACTCACTCACTCAGTCACTCACTGACTCAGCCACTCACTCACTCAGCCACTCACTCAGTCACTCACTCAGCCACTCACTCACTCAGCCACTCACTCAGCCACTCACTCAGCCATTCACTCACCAACTCACTCACCACTCACTCACTCAGCCACTCACTCAGTCACTCACTCAGCCAGTCACTCACTCACTCAGCCACTCACTCACTCACTCAGTCAGTCACTCACTCAGCCACTCACTCACTCAGCCACTCACTCACTCAGCCACTCACTCACTCAGCCACTCACTCACTCAGCCACTCACTCACTCACTCAGCCACTCACTCACTCAGCCACTCACTCACTCACTCAACCACTCACTCAGCCACTCACTCACTCAGCCACTCACTCACTCAGCCATTCACTCACTCAGCCATTCACTCACTCAGCCATTCACTCAATCAGCCACTCACTCACTCAGTCACTCACTCACTCACTCAGCCACTCACTCACTCAGCCACTCACTCACTCAGCCACTCACTCACTCACTCAGCCATTCACTCAGCCACTCACTCAGCCACTCACTCACTCACTCAGCCACTCACTCACTCACTCAGTCACTCACTCAGCCACTCACTCAGCCACTCACTCACTCAGCCACTCACTCAGCCACTCACTCAGCCACTCACTCACTCAGCCACTCACTCACTCAGCTACTCATTCATTCAGCCACTCACTCAGCCACTCACTCAGCCACTCAGCCACTCACTCACTCAGTCACTCAGTCACTCACTCAGCCACTCACTCAGTCACTCAGCCACTCACTCAGCCATTCACTCACTCAGTCACTCACTCACTCACCAGCCACGCACTCACTCAGTCACTCACTCAGCCATTCACTCACTCACTCAGCCACTCACTCGGCCACTCACTCAGTCACTCAGCCACTCACTCACTCACTCAGCCACTCACTCACTCAGCCACTCACTCACTCAGCCACTCACTCACTCAGCCACTCACTCACTCACTCAGCCACTCACTCACTCAGCCACTTACTCACCACCCACTCACTCACTCACTCGGCCACTCACTCACTCACTCAGCCACTCACTCACTCAGCCACCCACTCACTCACCACTCACTCACCACCCACTCACCACTCACTCAGCCACCCACTCACTCACCACCCACTCACCACTCACTCACCACTCCCTCACCTGAGCGGGGTTCAGTGAAGTGGCCTCAGTGATGACGAACTGTGCCTGGGGTATTGTCACCATCTCTATCTCAGAGTCTGACACACACACAGACACACACACGCAGACACACGCAGACACACACACACACAGATACACACACAGACACACACAGACATACACACACACACAGTCAC
>NW_022639324.1:52500-60000 GCF_010993605.1 Petromyzon marinus
CTCTCTCCCCGTGTCTCTCTCTCCCCGTGTCTCTCCCCACGTGTCTCTCTCTCCCCGTGTCTCTCCCCGCGTCTCTCTCTCCCCGTGTCTCTCTCTCTCTCCCCGTGTCTCTCTACCCGTGTCTCTCTCTCTCCCCGTGTCTCTCTCTCCCCACGTGTCTCTCACCACGTGTCTCTCTCTCCCTCCCCGTGTCTCTCTCCCCGTGTCTCTCTCTCCCCACGTGTCTCTCTCTCCTTCCCCGTGTCTCTCTCCCCGTGTCTCTCTCTCCCCACGTCTCTCTCTCTCCCCGTGTCTCTCTCTCCCCACGTGTCTCTCACCACGTGTCTCTCTCTCCTTCCCCGTGTCTCTCTCCCCGTGTCTCTCTCTCCCCACGTATCTCTCTCTCCCCGTGTCTCTCTCCCCGTGTCTCTCTCTCTCCCCGTGTCTCTCTCTCTCTCCGTGTCTCTCTCTCTCTCCCCGTGTCTCTCTCTCCCCACGTGTCTCTCTCTCCCCGTCTCTCTCTCCCCGTGTCTCTCTCCCCGTCTCTCTCTCCCCGTGTCTCTCTCCGTGTCTCTCTCTCTCCCCGTGTCTCTCTCCCCGTGTGTCTCTCTCCCTTCCCGTGTCTCTCTCTCCCCGTGTCTCTCTCTCTCCCCATGTCTCTCTCTCCCCACGTGTCTCTCTCTCCCCGTGTCTCTCTCCCTCCCCACGTGTCTCTCTCTCTCCCCACGTGTCTCTCTCTCTCCCCACGTGTCTCTCTCTCTCCCCACGTGTCTCTCTCTCCCCACGTGTCTCTCTCTCTCCCCACGTGTCTCTCTCTCTCCCCACGTGTCTCTCTCTCTCCCCACGTGTCTCTCTCTCTCCCCACGTCTCTCTCTCTCCCCACGTGTCTCTCTCTCTCCCCACGTGTCTCTCTCTCTCCCCCTGTGTCTCTCTCTCCCCGTGTCTCTCTCCGTGTCTCTCTCTCCCCGTCTCTCTCTCTCCCTTCCCACGTGTCTCTCTCTCTCCCCATGTCTCTCTCTCCACGTGTCTCTCTCTCCCCACGTGTCTCTCTCTCTCCCCACGTGTCTCTCTCTCTCCCCACGTGTCTCTCTCCCCGTGTCTCTCTCCCCGTCTCTCTCTCCCCATGTCTCTCTCCCCGTCTCTCTCTCCACGTGTCTCTCTCTCCCCTTGTCTCTCTCTCCCCGTGTCTCTCTCTCCCCACGTGTCTCTCTCTCTCTCTCTCCCTGTGTCTCTCTCTCCCCGTGTCTCTCTCTCCGTGTGTCTCTCTCTCTCCCCACGTGTCTCTCTCCCCACGTCTCTCTCCCCGTGTCTCTCTCTCCCCGTGTCTCTCTCTCTCTCCCCGTGTCTCTCTCTCTCTCCCCGTGTCTCTCTCTCTCTCCCCGTGTCTCTCTCTCCCCACGTGTCTCTCTCTCCCCGTGTCTCTCTCTCTCCCTTCCCACGTCTCTCTCTCTCTCCCCACGTGTCTCTCTCTCCCACGTGTCTCTCCCCGTGTCTCTCTCTCTCCACGTGTCTCTCTCTCCCCGTGTCTCTCTCTCCCTTCCCACGTCTCTCTCTCTCCCACGTGTCTCTCTCTCCCTCCCACGTGTCTCTCTCTCCCCACGTGTCTCTCTCTCCCTCCCCACGTGTCTCTCTCCCCACGTCTCTCTCTCCCTTCCCACGTCTCTCTCTCTCCCCACGTGTCTCTCTCCCCACGTCTCTCTCTCCCTTCCCACGTCTCTCTCTCTCTCCCCGTGTCTCTCCCCGTGTCTCTCTCTCTCCCTCCCACGTGTCTCTCTCTCTCTCTCCCCGTGTCTCTCTCTCTCCCCGTGTCTCTCTCTCTCTCTCTCCCCGTGTCTCTCTCTCTCTCCCCGTGTCTCTCTCTCTCCCCGTGTCTCTCTCTCTCCCCGTGTCTCTCTCTCTCCCCATCTCTCTCCCCGTGTCTCTCCCCGTGTCTCTCTCTCTCCCTCCCACGTGTCTCTCTCTCTCTCTCTCTCCCCGTGTCTCTCTCTCTCCCCGTGTCTCTCTCTCTCTCTCTCCCCGTGTCTCTCTCTCTCCCCGTGTCTCTCTCTCTCTCTCTCCCCGTGTCTCTCTCTCTCCCCGTGTCTCTCTCTCTCCCCGTGTCTCTCTCTCTCCCCATCTCTCTCCCCGTGTCTCTCCCCGTGTCTCTCTCTCTCCCTCCCACGTGTCTCTCTCTCTCTCACCCCGTGTCTCTCTCTCTCCCCGTGTCTCTCTCTCTCTCTCTCCCCGTGTCTCTCTCTCTCCCCGTGTCTCTCTCTCTCCCCGTGTCTCTCTCTCCCCATCTCTCTCCCCGTGTCTCTCCCCGTGTCTCTCTCTCTCCCTCCCACGTGTCTCTCTCTCTCTCTCCCCGTGTCTCTCTCTCTCCCCGTGTCTCTCTCTCTCCCTCCCACGTGTCTCTCTCTCTCTCTCCCCGTGTCTCTCTCTCTCCCCGTGTCTCTCTCTCTCCCCATCTCTCTCCACGTCTCTCTCCCCGTGTCTCTCTCTCTCCCTCCCACGTGTCTCTCTCTCTCCCCGTGTCTCTCTCTCTCCCCATCTCTCTCCACGTCTCTCTCCCCGTGTCTCTCTCTCTCCCTCCCACGTGTCTCTCTCTCTCTCTCTCTCCCCGTGTCTCTCCCCGTGTCTCTCTCCCCACGTGTCTCTCTCTCCCACGTGTCTCTCTCTCCCACGTGTCTCTCTCTCCCACGTGTCTCTCTCCACGTGTCTCTCTCCCCGTGTCTCTCCCACGTGTCTCTCTCTCTCCCCGTGTCTCTCTCCCCAACGTACCTGCACCACCTGTAGCTGAATGTGCTGCTGCTGTTGCTGCTGCTGCTGGGCCTCCCCAATGAACCGGACACTCCGCGCTTCCACCACCACCTCCTCCTCATCCTCCTCCTCCTCCTCCTCCACCTCCTCGTCCACCTCCACCTCGTCCACCTGCTTGGCCGCCGTCGTTGCCGGCGGCGACGACGACGCTGGGACCGGGGGAGCGAGCGCCGAGGTGCCGGCCGTGTTGGGGTGAGCGAGCGGGGCCACAGGGAGGTACTGGACCCGCTGGAACTCGCCGTGACCACCTCGAAAGTCTCCCGCCAGGGACTGCGACAGCTCGCTCATCGCCTGCGTCAGCAGGTCGGCGGCCTGCCGGTGGTGGTGGGTGGGTGGTGGGTGGGTGGGTGGGTGGGTGGTGGGGAGAGGAGTGGTGGTGGTGGGGAGAGAGAGAGGGTCCACAGGGAGGTACTGGACCCGCTGGAACTCGCCCTGACCACCTCGAAAGTCCCCCGCCAGGGACTGCGACAGCTCGCTCATCGCCTGCGTCAGCAGGTCGGCGGCCTGCCGGTGGTGGTGGTGGGTGGTGGGTGGGTGGGTGGTGGTGGTGGTGGTGGTGGGGTGAGAGAGAGGGTCCACAGGGAGGTACTGGACCCGCTGGAACTCGCCCTGACCACCTCGGAAGTCCCCCGCCAGGGACTGCGACAGCTCGCTCATCGCCTGCGTCAGCAGGTCGGCGGCCTGCCGGTGGTGGTGGTGGGTGGGTGGTGGGTGGGTGGTGGTGGGGGGAGAGGAGTGGTGGTGGTGGGGAGAGAGAGAGGGTCCACAGGGAGGTACTGGACCCGCTGGAACTCGCCCTGACCACCTCGGAAGTCTCCCGCCAGGGACTGCGACAGCTCGCTCATCGCCTGCGTCAGCAGGTCGGCGGCCTGCCGGTGGTGGGTGGGTGGGTGGTGGGTGGGTGGGTGGTGGTGGGGGGAGAGGAGTGGTGGTGGTGGTGGTGGGGAGAGTGAGAGAGGGGGGCCACGGGGAGGTACTGGACCCGCTGGTAGCTCGCTGTGACCACCGCGGAAGTCGTCAGACCAGGCAAGGCCAGGCCAGGCCAGGCAAGGCCAGGGCCAGACCAGGGCCAGGGACAGACCAGGGCCAGACCAGGGCCAGGCGAGGGCCAGACCAGACCAGGGCCAGGCCAGACCAGGGCCAGGCAAGGCCAGGGCCAGACCAGGGCCAGGCCAGGGCCAGACCAGACCAGGCCAGGCCAGACCAGGCCAGGCAAGGTCAGGGACAGACCAGAGCCAGACCAGACCAGGGCCAGACCAGACCAGGGCCAGACCAGGGCCAGGCGAGGGCCAGACCAGACCAGGGCCAGGCCAGACCAGACCAGGAACAGACCAGGGACAGACCAGGGACAGACCAGACCAGGGCCAGGGCCAGACCAGACCAGACCAGGGCCAGGCCAGGGACAGACCAGACCAGGGCCAGACCAGACCAGGGCCAGGGCCAGACCAGGCCAGAGAGAGTGAGAGAGACAGAGAGACAGAGTGAGACAGACAGAGAGACAGAGAGAAAGTGAGACAGACAGAGAGACAGAGAGAGTGAGAGTAAGAGAGAGACAGAGTGAGACAGAGAGACAAAGTGAGCGAGAGACAGAGAGACAGAGAGAGAGTAAGACAGAGACAGAGAGAGAGTGAGAGTAAGAGTGAGACAGAGAGACAGAGTGAGACAGACAGAGAGACAGAGAGACAGAGTGAGACAGACAGAGAGACAGAGACAGAGTGAGACAGACAGAGAGACAGAGAGAGTGAGAGTAAGAGAGAGACAGAGAGACAGAGTGAGACAGACAGAGAGACAGAGAGAAAGTGAGACAGACAGAGAGACAGAGAGAGTGAGAGTAAGAGAGAGACAGAGTGAGACAGAGAGACAAAGTGAGCGAGAGACAGAGAGAGAGTAAGACAGAGACAGAGAGAGAGTGAGAGTAAGAGTGAGACAGAGAGACAGAGTGAGACAGACAGAGAGACAGAGAGACAGAGTGAGACAGACAGAGAGACAGAGACAGAGTGAGACAGACAGAGAGACAGAGAGAGTGAGAGTAAGAGAGAGACAGAGAGACAGTGAGACAGACAGAGAGACAGAGTGAGACAGACAGAGAGACAGAGACAGAGTGAGACAGACAGAGAGACAGAGAGAGTGAGAGTAAGAGAGAGACAGAGAGACAGAGTGAGACAGACAGAGAGACAGAGACAGAGTGAGACAGACAGAGAGACAGAGAGACAGAGTAAGAGAGAGACAGAGAGACAGAGTGAGACAGACAGAGAGACAGAGACAGAGTGAGACAGACAGAGAGACAGAGAGAGAGTGAGACAGACAGAGAGACAGAGAGAGTGAGAGTAAGAGACAGAGTGAGACAGACAGAGAGACAGAGAGAGAGTGAGACAGAGTGAGACACAGAGAGAGACAGAGAGACAGAGAGACACAGAGTGAGACAGAGAGACACAGAGAGAGACAGAGAGTGAGACAGAGAGAGACACAGAGTGAGACAGAGAGACACAGAGTGAGACAGAGAGACACAGAGTGAGACAGAGAGACACAGAGTGAGACAGAGAGACACAGAGTGAGACACAGAGTGAGACAGAGAGAGACACAGAGTGAGACAGAGAGACACAGAGTGAGACAGAGAGAGACAGAGACAGAGAGAGACACAGAGTGAGACACAGAGTGAGACAGAGAGAGACACAGAGTGAGACACAGAGTGAGACACAGAGTGAGACACAGAGTGAGACAGAGAGAGACACAGAGTGAGACACAGAGTGAGACAGAGAGAGACACAGAGTGAGACACAGAGTGAGACAGAGAGACACAGAGTGAGACAGAGAGACACAGAGTGAGACAGAGAGAGAGACAGAGACAGAGAGAGACACAGAGTGAGACACAGAGTGAGACAGAGAGAGACACAGAGTGAGACACAGAGTGAGACACAGAGTGAGACACAGAGTGAGACAGAGAGAGACAGAGAGAGAGACAGAGAGAGACACAGAGTGAGACACAGAGTGAGACAGAGAGAGACACAGAGTGAGACAGAGAGAGACAGAGAGAGAGACAGAGACAGAGAGAGACACAGAGTGAGACACAGAGTGAGACAGAGAGACACAGAGTGAGACAGAGAGAGAGACAGAGACAGAGAGAGACACAGAGACAGAGTGAGACAGAGAGACAGAGAGAGACAGAGAGAGACACAGAGTGAGACAGAGAGAGACACAGAGTGAGACACAGAGTGAGACAGAGAGACAGAGAGAGAGACAGAGAGAGACACAGAGTGAGACACAGAGTGAGACAGAGAGACAGAGAGAGAGACAGAGAGAGACACAGAGTGAGACAGAGAGAGACAGAGAGAGAGACAGAGACAGAGAGAGACACAGAGTGAGACACAGAGTGAGACAGAGAGACACAGAGTGAGACAGAGAGAGAGACAGAGACAGAGAGAGACACAGAGTGAGACACAGAGTGAGACAGAGAGACAGAGAGAGAGACAGAGAGAGACACAGAGTGAGACAGAGAGAGACACAGAGTGAGACACAGAGTGAGACAGAGAGACAGAGAGAGAGACAGAGAGAGACACAGAGTGAGACACAGAGTGAGACAGAGAGACAGAGAGAGAGACAGAGAGAGACACAGAGTGAGACAGAGAGAGACACAGAGTGAGACACAGAGTGAGACAGAGAGTGAGACACAGAGTGAGACACAGAGTGAGACAGAGAGACAGAGAGAGAGAGACAGAGAGAGACACAGAGTGAGACAGAGAGACACAGAGTGAGACACAGAGTGAGACAGAGAGACACAGAGTGAGACACAGAGTGAGACAGAGAGACACAGAATGAGACAGAGAGACACAGAGACAGAGAGACAGAGTGAGACACAGAGAGTGTGAGAGAGACAGAGAGACACAGAGTGAGACAAAGAGACAGAGAGACAGAGTGAGACAGACAGAGGGAGTTAGGGAGTGTGAGAGAGACAGAGAGAGAGACAGAGACAGAGACAGAGAGAGACAGAGACACAGAGAGAGACACAGAGACAGAGAGAGACACAGAGAGAGACAGAGACAGAGAGACGGAGAGAGACAGAGACACAGAGAAAGACAAAGACACGGAGAGAGACAGAGACAGAGAGACAGAGAGAGACAGAGACACAGAGAGAGACACAGAGAGACACAGAGAAAGACAAAGACACGGAGACAGAGACAGAGAGACGGAGAGAGACACAGAGACACAGAGTGAGACACAGAGAGAGACAAAGACACGGAGACAAAGAGACAGAGAGAGAGACAGAGAGACAGAGAGACAGAGACACGGAGAGAGAGACAGAGAGACAGAGAGACAGAGAGACGGAGTGATACACAGAGAGACAGAGTGAGACAGAGAGAGACAGAGACACAGAGAGAGACAGAGACACAGAGAAAGACAAAGACACGGAGAGAGACAGAGAGACAGAGAGACAGAGAGACACAGAGAGAGAGACAGAGACAGAGATACAGAGAGAGACAGAGAGAGACAGAGTGAGACACAGAGTGAGACACAGAGAGAGACAAAGACACGGAGACAGAGAGACAGAGAGAGACAGAGAGACAGAGACACAGAGTGAGACACAGAGAGAGACAAAGACACGGAGACAGAGAGACAGAGAGACGGAGAGAGACACAGAGTGAGACACAGAGAGAGACGGAGTGATACACAGAGAGACAGAGAGAGACAGAGACACAGAGAGAGACAGAGACACAGAGAGAGACAG
>NW_022639324.1:65000-67016 GCF_010993605.1 Petromyzon marinus
GTGTATAACTAACTAACTGAGTGTATAACTAACTAACTGAGTGTATAACTAACTAACCAAGTGTATAACTAACTAACTGAGTGTATAACTAACTAACCGAGTGTATAACTAACTAACTGAGTGTATAACTAACTAACTGAGTGTATAACTAACTAACTGAGTGTATAACTAACTAACTGAGTGTATAACTAACTAACCGAGTGTATAACTAACTAACTGAGTGTATGACTAACTAACTGAGTGTATAACTAACTAACCGAGTGTATAACTAACTAACTGAGTGTATAACTAACTAACCGAGTGTATAACTAACTAACTGAGTGTATAACTAACTAACTGAGTGTATAACTAACTAACTGAGTGTATAACTAACTAACTGAGTGTATAACTAACTGACTGAGTGTATAACTAACTAACTGAGTGTATAACTAACTAACTGAGTGTATAACTAACTAACTGAGTGTATAACTAACTAACCGAGTGTATAACTAACTAACTGAGTGTATAACTAACTAACTGAGTGTATAACTAACTGGCTGAGTGTATAACTAACTAACTGAGTGTATAACTAACTAACTGAGTGTATAACTAACTAACTAACTGTATAACTAACTAACTGAGTGTATAACTAACTAACTGAGTGTATAACTAACTAACTGAGTGTATAACTAACTAACTGAGTGTATAACTAACTAACTGAGTGTATAACTAACTAACTGAGTGTATAACTAACTAACTGAGTGTATAACTAACTAACTGAGTGTATAACTAACTAACTGAGTGTATAACTAACTAACTGAGTGTATAACTAACTAACTGAGTGTATAACTAACTAACTGAGTGTATAACTAACTAACTGAGTGTATAACTAACTAACTGAGTGTATAACTAACTAACTGAGTGTATAACTAACTAACTGAGTGTATAACTAACTACTGAGTGTATAACTAACTAACTGAGTGTATAACTAACTAACTGAGTGTATAACTAACTAACTGAGTGTATAACTAACTAACTGAGTGTATAACTAACTAACTGAGTGTATAACTAACTAACTGAGTGTATAACTAACTAACTGAGTGTATAACTAACTAACTGAGTGTATAACTAACTAACTGAGTGTATAACTAACTAACTGAGTGTATAACTAACTAACTGAGTGTATAACTAACTAACTGAGTGTATAACTAACTAACTGAGTGTATAACTAACTAACTGAGTGTATAACTAACTAACTGAGTGTATAACTAACTAACTGAGTGTATAACTAACTAACTGAGTGTATAACTAACTAACTGAGTGTATAACTAACTAACTGAGTGTATAACTAACTAACTGAGTGTATAACTAACTAACTGAGTGTATAACTAACTAACTGAGTGTATAACTAACTAACTGAGTGTATAACTAACTAACTGAGTGTATAACTAACTAACTGAGTGTATAACTAACTAACTGAGTGTATAACTAACTAACTGAGTGTATAACTAACTAACTGAGTGTATAACTAACTAACCGAGTGTATAACTAACTAACTGAGTGTATAACTAACTAACTGAGTGTATAACTAACTAACTGAGTGTATAACTAACTAACTGAGTCTATAACTAACTAACTGAGTGTATAACTAACTAACTGAGTGTATAACTAACTAACTGAGTGTATAACTAACTAACTGAGTGTATAACTAACTAACCGAGTGTATAACTAACTAACTGAGTGTATAACTAACTAACTGAGTGTATAACTAACTAACTGAGTGTATAACTAACTAACTGAGTGTATAACTAACTAACTGAGTGTATAACTAACTAACTGAGTGTATAACTAACTAACTGAGTGTATAACTAACTAACTGAGTGTATAACTAACTAACTGAGTGTATAACTAACTAACTGAGTGTATAACTAACTAACTGAGTGTATAACTAACTAACTGAGTGTATAACTAACTAACTGAGTGTATAACTAACTAACTGAGTGTATAACTAACTAACTGAGTGTATAACTAACTAAC
>NW_022639325.1:0-5000 GCF_010993605.1 Petromyzon marinus
AGAGTTATAGGATTGTCAGAAGATCGTTATAGGATCAGAGAGAGTTGTTAGGATTACCGCGTGGAGAGACTCTGTAGGGATCGGCAGAGAGGGTTATAGGATCAGTATAGAGACGTTATAGGATCAGTAAGAGGATGAGTTTATAGGATCAGTCAGAGAGTTATAGGATCAGAGAGAGAGTTTATAGGATCAGGTCAGAGAGTTATAGGATCGAGTCAGAGAGTTATAGGATCAGAGAAGAGAGTTATAGGATCAGTCAGAGAGGTTATAGGATCAAAGAGAGAGTTAATAGGGAATCAGGAGGCTGATAGGCCCTCGTGAGAGACTCTGTAAAGGGTGGAGAGAAAGGGTTATAGGATCAGTCCAGAGAGTTATAGGATCAGAGAGAGAGTTATTAGGATCAGTCAGAGAGTTATAGGAGCAAGAGAGAGGAGTTATAGGATCAGTCAGAGAGTTATAAGGATCAGAGAGAGAGAGTTATAGGATCAGAGAGAGAGTTATAGGATCACAGAGAGAGTTATAGGATCAGTCAGAGAGTTATAGGATCAGTCAGAGAGTTATAGGATCAGTCAGAGAGTTATAGGATCAGAGAGAGAGTTATAGGATCAGTCAGAGAGTTATAGGATCAGAGAGAGAGTTATAGGATCAGAGAGAGTTAAAGAATCAGAGAGAGAGTTATAGGATCAGAGAGAGTTATAGGATCAAAGAGAGAGTTATAGGATCAGGAGCTGAGTAGCCCTCGTGAGAGACTCTGTAGGGTGGAGAGAAAGTTATAGGATCAGTCAGAGAGTTATAGGATCAGAGAGAGTTGTAGGATCAGAGAGAGAGTTATAGGATCAGAGAGAGTTATAGAATCAGAGAGAGAGTTATAGGATCAGTCAGAAAGTTATAGGATCAGAGAGAGAGTTATAGGATCAGAGAGAGTTATAGGATTAGTCAGAGAGTTATAGGATCAGTCAGAGAGTTATAGGATCAGAGAGAGTTATAGGATTAGTCAGAGAGTTATAGGATCAGAGAGAGTTATAGGATTAGTCAGAGAGTTATAGGATCAGTCAGAGAGTTATAGGATCAGAGAGATCGTTATAGGAACAGGAGCTGAGTAGCCCTCGTGAGAGACTCTGTAGGGTGGAGAGAGTTATAGGATCAGTCAGATAGTTATAGGATCAGTCAGAGAGTTATAGGATCAGTCAGAGAGTTATAGGATCAGAGAGAGTTATAGGAACAGGAGCTGAGTAGCCCTCGTGAGAGACTCTGTAGGGTGGAGAGAGGGTTATAGGATCAGTCAGATAGTTATAGGATCAGTCAGATAGTTATAGGATCAGTCAGAGAGTTATAGGATCAGAGAGAGTTATAGGATCAGAGAGAGAGTTATAGGATCAGTTAGAGAGTTATAGGATCAGTCAGAGAGTTATAGGATCAGAGAGATAGTTATAGGATCAGTCAGAGAGTTATAGGATCAGTCAGAGAGTTATAGGATCGGAGAGAGAGTTATATGATCAGAGAGAGTTATAGGATCAGAGAGAGAGTTATAGGATCAGAGAGAGAGTTATAGGATCAGAGAGAGAGTTATAGGATCAGTCAGAGAGTTATAGGATCAGAGAGAGAGTTATAGGATCAGAGAGAGAGTTATAGGATCAGAGCGAGAGTTATAGGATCAGAGAGAGAGTTATAGGATCAGAGAGAGTTATAGGATCAGAGAGATAGAGTTATTGGATTAGAGAGAGTTATAGGATCAGAGAGAGAGTTATGGGATCAGTCAGAGAGTTATAGGGTCAGTCAGAGAGTTATAGGATCAGAGAGAGAGTTATAGGATTAGTCAGAGAGTTATAGGATCAGAGAGAGAGTTATAGGATCAGTCAGAGAGTTATAGGATCAGAGAGAGAATTATAGGATGAGTCAGCTGAGTAGCCCTCGTGGGGTGGAGACACAGACACAGACACACAGACACAGACACACAGACACAGAGAGAGACACAGACAGAGAGACAGAGACACAGAGAGACACACAGACACACAGACACAGAGAGAGACACAGACACACAGACACAGAGAGAGACACAGACAGAGACACAGACACACAGACACAGACACACAGACACAGACACACAGACACAGAGAGAGACACAGACAGAGACACAGACACAGACACACAGACACAGAGAGAGACACAGACAGAGAGACAGAGACACAGAGACACAGACACAGAGACAGAGACAGAGAGAGAGACAGAGAGACACACAGACAGAGAGAGACACGGAGAAACAGAGACACAGAGACAGAGACACAGAGACAGAGAGACAGAGAGAGACACCCACCAATTCACTCGTTCACCCACCCACCCACTCACACACTCACCCACTCACTCACCCACTCACCCACTCACTCACTCACCCACCCACTTACCCACTTACCCACTCACTCACCCACTCACTCACCCACCCACTCACCCATCCACCCACTCACTCACCCACTCACTCACTCACCCTCCCACCCACTCACTCACCCACCCACTCACCCACTCCCCCACCCACCCTCCCACTCAACCATGATGGAGCTGACCACCCCCTCTCTCAATCACCCACCCACCCACTCACTAACCCACTCATTCACTCACCCACCCACTCACCCACTGAGACACTCAATCACTCGCTCACCCACTTGTTTATTAACTCACTCACTCACCCACCCACTCACTCACTCACCCATTCACTCACCCACTCACTCACCCACTCACTCACCCACTCACCCACCACTCACTCACCCACTCCCTCACTCACCCACTCACTCTCCCACTCACCCACCCACCCACTGAGACACGCAATCACTCACCCACCCACCCACTCACCCACTCCCTCACCCACTCACTCACCCCCCCCCCCCCCCCACTCACTCACTCACCCACCCACTTACCCACTTACCCACTCACTCACCCACTCACTCACCCACCCACTCACCTATCCACCCACTCACTCACCCACTCACCCACTCACTCACTAACCCACTCATTCACTCACCCACCCACTCACCCACTGAGACACTCAATCACTCGCTCACCCACTTGTTTATTAACTCACTCACTCACCCACCCACTCACTCACTCACCCATTCACTCACCCACTCACTCACCCACTCACTCACCCACTCACCCACCACTCACTCACTCACCCACTCCCTCACTCACTCACCCACTCACTCTCCCACTCACCCACCCACCCACTGAGACACTCAATCACTCACCCACCCACCCACTCACCCACTCCCCCACCCACCCACTCACTCACCCACTCACTCACCCACTCACCCTCCCACCCACTCTCTCCCCCACTCACCCACTCACTCACCCACCCACTCCCCCACTCACTCCCTCACCTACCCACCCACCCACTCCCCCACCCACCCACTCACTCACCCTCCCACTCACCCACTGACCCACCCACCTTCCCACCCACACACCCACTCACCCACTCACCCACCCACTCACCCACTTATTTGTTAACTCACCCACTCACTCATCCACTCACTCACCCACTCACCCACCCACTCCCTCACCCACTCACCCACCCACTCACCTACCCACCCACCCACTCCCTCACCCACTCATCCACTCACTCACTCACCCATCCACTCACTCACCCACCCACCCACTCACCCACTCACCCACTCACCCACCCACCCACCCACCCATTCCCCCACCCACCCTCCCACTCACCCATGATGGAGCTGACCACCTCGTGTCGATGAGTGATGAACAGCAGGTAAATCACATTGTTACTCACTCCCTCACCCCCCCCCCCCCCCACTCACTCACCCACCCACCCACTCACCCACCCACTCACACACTCACCCACTCACCCACTCACCCACCCACCCACTGACCCATCCACTAACTCACTCACCCTCCTACTCACCCACCCACCTACCCACCCACACCCTCCCCCACTCACCCACCCACTCACTCACCCACCCACTCCCCCACCCACCCACTCCCTCATATACCCACCCACCCACTCACTCACCCACCCACTCACTCACCCACCCACCCACCCTCCCACTCACCCATGATGGAGCTGACCACCTCGTGTCGATGAGTGATGAACAGCAGGTAAATCACATTGTTACTCACTCACTCTCCCAGTCAATCACCCACTCAGCCACCCACTCAGCCACCCACTCAGCCACCCACTCACTCACTCAGCCACTCAGCCACCCACTCACCCACCCACTCACTCCCCCACTCACCCACTCCCCCACTCACCCACCCACCCACCCACTCACCCATGATGGAGCTGACCACCTCGTGTCGATGAGTGATGAACAGCAGGTAAATCACATTGTTACTCACTCACTCACCCAGTCAATCACCCACTCACCCACCTTCCCACCCACTCACCCACCCACCCACTCCCCCACTCACTCACCCACTCACCCACTCACTCACCCACCCACTCACCCACCCACCCACTCACCCACTCACCCACCCACCCTCCCACTCACCCATGATGGAGCTGACCACCTCGTGTCGATGAGTGATGAACAGCAGGTAAATCACATTGTTACTCACTCACTCTCCCAGTCAATCACCCACTCAGCCACCCACTCAGCCACCCACTCAGCCACCCACTCACTCACTCACCCACCCACCCACTCACTCACCCACCCACTCACTCACCCACTCACCCACTCACCCACCCACCCTGCCACTCACCCATGATGGAGCTGACCACCTCGTGTCGATGAGTGATGAACAGCAGGTAAATCACATTGTTACTCACTCACTCTCCCAGTCAATCACCCACTCAGCCACTCACCCACCTTCCCACCCACTCACTCACTCACTCACCCACTCACCCACCCACCCACTCACCCACTCACCCACCCACCCACTCCCCCACTCACCCACCCACCCTGCCACTCACCCATGATGGAGCTGACCACCTCGTGTCGATGAGTGATGAACAGCAGGTAAATCACATTGTTACTCACTCACTCACCCAGTCAATC
>NW_022639325.1:10000-32500 GCF_010993605.1 Petromyzon marinus
GTTGTGAGTGATGTTAGTGTTGGTGATGTTGGTGGTGATGTTGATGTTAGTGATGTTGATGTTGGTGATGGTGATGTTGGTGGTGATGTTGGTGTTGATGTTGATGTTGGTGGTGATGTTGGTGATGTTAGTGATGTTGATGTTGGTGGTGATGTTGATGATGTTGGTGTTGATGGTGATGATGGTGGTGATGTTGGTGTTGGTGGTGATGATGGTGGTGATGTTGGTGGTGATGTTGGTAGTGATGTTAGTGTTGATGGTGATGTTGGTGGTGATGTTAGTGTTGATGGTGATGATGTTGGTGATGTTGGTGGTGATGTTGGTGGTGATGTTGTTGGTGATGGTGATGTTGGTGATGTTGGTGGTGATGTTAGTGTTGATGGTGATGTTAGTGTTAGTGATGTTGATGGTGATGATGTTGTGAGTGATGTTAGTGTTGGTGATGTTGGTGGTGATGTTGATGTTAGTGATGTTGATGTTGGTGATGGTGATGTTGGTGGTGATGTTGGTGTTGATGTTGATGTTGGTGGTGATGTTGGTGATGTTAGTGATGTTGATGTTGGTGGTGATGTTGATGATGTTGGTGTTGATGGTGATGATGGTGGTGATGTTGGTGTTGGTGGTGATGATGGTGGTGATGTTGGTGGTGATGTTGGTAGTGATGTTAGTGTTGATGGTGATGTTGGTGGTGATGTTAGTGTTGATGGTGATGATGTTGGTGATGTTGGTGGTGATGTTGGTGGTGATGTTGTTGGTGATGGTGATGTTGGTGATGTTGGTGGTGATGTTAGTGTTGATGGTGATGTTGGTGGTGATGTTAGTGTTGATGGTGATGATGTTGGTGATGTTGGTGGTGATGTTGGTGGTGATGTTGTTGGTGATGGTGATGTTGGTGATGTTGGTGGTGATGTTAGTGTTGATGGTGATGTTAGTGTTAGTGATGTTGATGGTGATGATGTTGTGAGTGATGTTAGTGTTGGTGATGTTGGTGGTGATGTTGATGTTAGTGATGTTGATGTTGGTGATGGTGATGTTGGTGGTGATGTTGGTGTTGATGTTGGTGGTGATGTTGATGGTGATGTTGGTGATGTTGGTGATGTTGGTGGTGATGTTGGTGTTGATGGTGATGTTGTGAGTGATGTTGGTGTTGATGGTGATGTTGTGAGTGATGTTGGTGTTGATGGTGATGTTGTGAGTGATGTTGGTGTTGATGGTGATGTTGTGAGTGATGTTGGTGTTGATGGTGATGTTGTGAGTGATGTTGGTGTTGATGGTGATGTTGGTGTTGATGGTGATGTTGCTACTCACGTTAAAGACGAGTGCAGGTACCGGAGTGAAGCGAGTGACGTGAACGAGCCCCAGCAGCTGTGGAAGTTGACGCTCGCGAGAACCAACGAAGAACAATCTGTGGGTGGTGAGTGGTGAGTGGGTGGTGAGTGGGTGAGTGAGTGGTGAGTGGGTGGTGAGTGAGTGGGTGAGTGAGTGGGTGGGTGGGTGGTGAGTGGGTGAGTGAGTGGGTGGGTGGGTGATTGGGTGAGTGGGTGGTGAGTGGGTGGGTGGTGAGTGGTGAGTGGGTGGTGAGTGGGTGGTGAGTGGGTGGGTGAGTGGTGAGTGAGTGGTGAGTGGGTGGTGAGTGGGTGGGTGGGTGAGTGGGTGGGTGAGTGGGTGAGTGGGTGAGTGAGTGAGTGGGTGAGTGAGTGGGTGGGTGAGTGAGTGGGTGGTTAGTGGGTGGGTGAGTGGTGAGTGAGTGGTGAGTGAGTGGGTGGTGAGTGGGTGGTGAGTGAGTGGGTGAGTGGTGAGTGAGTGGTGAGTGGGTGGTGAGTGGTGAGTGGGTGGGTGGTGAGTGGGTGGGTGAGTGAGTGGGTGAGTGAGTGAGTGGGTGGGTGAGTGAGTGAGTGAGTGGGTGAGTGAGTGAGTGTGTGGGTGAGTGAGTGAGCGGGTGAGTGGGTGAGTGAGTGGTGAGTGGATGGTGAGTGGGTGAGTGAGTGGTGAGTGAGTGGGTGGTGAGTGGGTGGTGAGTGGTGAGTGAGTGGTGAGTGAGTGGGTGGTGAGTGGGTGGTGAGTGGTGAGTGGGTGGGTGGTGAGTGGGTGAGTGAGTGGGTGGGTGGTGAGTGGGTGGGTGAGTGAGTGGGTGAGTGAGTGGGTGAGTGGGTGAGTGAGTGAGTGAGTGGGTGGGTGAGTGAGTGAGTGAGTGGGTGAGTGAGTGGGTGAGTGGGTGGTGAGTGAGTGAGTGAGTGGGTGAGTGAGTGAGTGAGTGGTGAGTGGGTGAGTGAGTGGGTGAGTGAGTGGGTGGTGAGTGGGTGGTGAGTGGGTGGGTGAGTGGTGAGTGAGTGGTGAGTGGGTGGTGAGTGGTGAGTGGGTGGGTGGTGAGTGGGTGAGTGAGTGGGTGGGTGGTGAGTGGGTGGGTGAGTGAGTGGGTGAGTGAGTGGGTGAGTGGGTGAGTGAGTGAGTGAGTGGGTGAGTGAGTGAGTGAGTGGGTGAGTGAGTGGGTGAGTGAGTGGGTGAGTGGGTGGTGAGTGGGTGAGTAAGTGAGTGGGTGAGTGAGTGAGTGAGTGGTGAGTGGGTGAGTGAGTGGGTGAGTGAGTGAGTGGGTGAGTGAGTGGGTGAGTGAGTGGGTGAGTGGTGAGTGGGTGGGTGAGTGAGTGGGTGAGTGAGTGGGTGGTGAGTGGGTGGTGAGTGAGTGGTGAGTGGGTGGTGAGTGAGTGGGTGAGTGGGTGAGTGAGTGGTGAGTGGATGGTGAGTGGGTGAGTGAGTGGTGAGTGGGTGGTGAGTGGGTGGTGAGTGGGTGGGTGAATGGTGAGTGGGTGGGTGGTGAGTGGTGAGTGGGTGGGTGGTGAGTGGTGAGTGGGTGGGTGGTGAGTGGTGAGTGGGTGGGTGAGTGGGTGGGTGGGTGGGTGAGTGGGTGAGTGAGTGACTGGGTGGGTAAGTGAGTGGGTGGTGAGTGGGTGGTGAGTGGTGAGTGGGTGGTGAGTGGGTGGTGAGTGGGTGGGTGAGTGGTGAGTGGGTGGGTGGTGAGTGGTGAGTGGGTGGGTGGTGAGTGAGTGGGTGAGTGAGTGGGTGAGTGGGTGAGTGAGTGAGTAAGTGAGAGGGTGGGTGAGTGAGTGGGTGGGTGAGTGGGTGGGTGAGTGGGTGAGTGAGTGAGTGTTGAGTGGTGAGTGGGTGGGTGGTGGGTGAGTGGGTTAGTGAGTGAGTGAGTGGGTGGGTGAGTGGTGAGTGAGTGGGTGGGTGAGTGAGTGAGTGAGTGGGTGAGTAAGTGAGAGGGTGGGTGAGTGAGTGGGTGGGTGAGTGGGTGGGTGAGTGGGTGAGTGAGTGAGTGGGTGAGTGGGTGGGTGGTGAGTGAGTGGGTGGTGAGTGGCTGGTGAGTGGGTGGTGAGTGGTGAGTGGGTGAGTGGGTGGTGAGTGGGTGAGTGGGTGAGTGAGTGAGTGGGTGAGTGAGAGAGTGAGTGGGTGAGTGGGTGGTGAGTGGGTGGTGAGTGGGTGGTGAGTGAGTGGGTGGGTGGGTGGTGAGTGAGTGGGTGGGTGGGTGAGTGGGTGGGTGAGTGTGTGGGTGGTGAGTGGTGAGTGGGTGGTGAGTGGTGAGTGAGTGGATGAGTGGGTGGGTGAATGGGTAAGTGGGTGGGTGAGTGGTGAGTGAGTGGTGAGTGGGTGAGTGGTGAGTGGTGAGTGAGTGGGTGAGTTAGTGGGCGAGTGAGTGGGTAAGTGGATGAGTGAGTGAGTGGGTGAGTGAGTGAGTGGGTGGGTGGGTGAGTGAGTGAGTGAGTGGGTGAGTGGGTGAGTGATTGAGTGAGTGGGTGAGTGAGTGAGTGAGTGGGTGAGTAGGTGAGTGATTGAGTGAGTGGGTGAGTGAGTGAGTGAGTGTGTGAGTGAGTGAGTGGGTGAGTGGGTGAGTGAGTGAGTGGGTGGGTGAGTGGGTGAGTGAGTGGGTGAGTAAGTGAGTGAGTGGGTGAGTGAGTGAGTGGGTGAGTGAGTTAGTGGGTGAGTGGGTGAGTGAGTGGGTGAGTGAGTGGGTGAGTGAGTGAGTGAGTGGGTGAGTGTGTGAGTGGGTGAGTGGCTGAGTCAGTGGGTGAGTGAGTGGGTGAGTGAGTGAGTGGGTGGGTGGGTGAGTAAGTGAGTGGGTGAGTGAGTGAGTGGGTGGGTGAGTGAGTGGGTGGGTGAGTGAGTGAGTGAGTGGGTGGGTGAGTGAGTGAGTGGGTGGGTGAGTGGTGAGTGAGTGGGTGGGTGAGTGAGTGAGTGAGTGGGTGAGTAAGTGAGAGGGTGGGTGAGTGAGTGGGTGGGTGAGTGGGTGGGTGAGTGGGTGAGTGAGTGAGTGGGTGAGTGGGTGGGTGGTGAGTGAGTGGGTGGTGAGTGGCTGGTGAGTGAGTGGTGAGTGGTGAGTGGGTGAGTGGGTGGTGAGTGGGTGAGTGGGTGAGTGAGTGAGTGGGTGAGTGAGAGAGTGAGTGGGTGAGTGGGTGGTGAGTGGGTGGTGAGTGGGTGGTGAGTGAGTGGGTGGGTGGGTGGTGAGTGAGTGGGTGGGTGGGTGAGTGGGTGGGTGAGTGTGTGGGTGGTGAGTGGTGAGTGGGTGGTGAGTGGTGAGTGAGTGGATGAGTGGGTGGGTGAATGGGTAAGTGGGTGGGTGAGTGGTGAGTGAGTGGTGAGTGGGTGAGTGGTGAGTGGTGAGTGAGTGGGTGAGTTAGTGGGCGAGTGAGTGGGTAAGTGGATGAGTGAGTGAGTGGGTGAGTGAGTGAGTGAGTGGGTGGGTGAGTGAGTGAGTGAGTGGGTGAGTGGGTGAGTGATTGAATGGGTGTTTGATTGAGTGAGTGAGTGGGTGAGTTGGTGAGTCATTGAGTGGGTGAGTGAGTGAGTGAGTGAGTGTGTGAGTGAGTGAGTGGGTGAGTGGGTGAGTGAGTGAGAGGGTGGGTGAGTGGGTGAGTGAGTGGGTGAGTAAGTGAGTGAGTGGGTGAGTGAGTGAGTGGGTGAGTGAGTGAGTGGGTGAGTGGGTGAGTGAGTGGGTGAGTGAGTGGGTGAGTGAGTGAGTGAGTGGGTGAGTGAGTGAGTGGGTGAGTGGCTGAGTCAGTGGGTGAGTGAGTGGGTGAGTGAGTGAGTGGGTGGGTGGGTGAGTAAGTGAGTGGGTGAGTGAGTGAGTGGGTGGGTGAGTGAGTGGGTGGGTGAGTGAGTGAGTGAGTGGGTGGGTGAGTGGGTGGGTGAGTGGGTGAGTGAGTGAGTGAGTGGGTGGGTGAGTGAGTGGGTGAGTGAGTGAGTGAGTGTCTGAGTGAGTGAGTGGGTGAGTGGGTGAGTGGCTGAGTGAGTGGGTGAGTGAGTGGGTGAGTGAGTGGGTGAGTGGGTGAGTGAGTGGGTGAGTGAGTCAGTGAGTGGGTGAGTGAGTGGGTGAGTGAGTGAGTGAGTGGGTGAGTGGGTGAGTGAGTGAGTGAGTGTGTGAGTGAGTAAGTGGGTGGGTGGGTGAGTGAGTGAGTGGGTGAGTGAGTGAGTGGGTGAGTGAGTGAGTGAGTGGGTGAGTGAGTGAGTGGGTGGGTGAGTGAGTGAGTGGGTGGGTGAGTGAGTGAGTGAGTGGGTGGGTGGGTGAGTGAGTGGGTGGGTGAGTGGGTGAGTGAGTGAGTGGGTGGGTGAGTGAGTGGGTGAGTGAGTGAGTGAGTGTCTGAGTGAGTGAGTGGGTGAGTGGGTGAGTGGCTAAGTGAGTGGGTGAGTGAGTGGGTGAGTGAGTGGGTGAGTGGGTGAGTGAGTGGGTGAGTGAGTGAGTGAGTGGGTGAGCGACTGAGTGAGCGACTGAGTGAGTGGGTGAGTGGGTGAGTGAGTGGGTGAGTGAGTGAGTGAGTGGGTGAGTGGCTGAGTGAGTGGGTGAGTGAGTGGGTGAGTGAGTGGGTGAGTGGGTGAGTGAGTGAGTGGGTGAGTGAGTGAGTGAGTGGGTGGGTGAGTGGCTGAGTGAGTGGGTGAGTGGGTGAGTGGGTGAGTGAGTGGGTGAGTGGCTGAGTGAGTGAGTGAGTGGGTGAGTGAGTGAGTGGGTGAGTGGGTGAGTGAGTGAGTGAGTGGCTGAGTGAGTGGGTGAGTGGCTGAGTGAGTGGGTGAGTGGGTGAGTGAGTGAGTGGGTGACTCTGTGTGGGTGACTCTGTGTGGGTGACTCTGTGTGGTTGAGTGAGTGAGTGAGTGGGTGAGTGAGTGAGTGATTGAGTAAGTGAGTGAGTGGGTGAGTGGGTGAGTGAGTGAGTGGGTGAGTGAGTGGGTGAGTGAGTGAGTGAGTGGGTGACTCTGTGTGGGTGAGTGGGTGAGTGAGTGAGTGGGTGAGTGAGTGGGTGAGTGAGTGGTTGAGTGGGTGAGTGAGTGAGTGAGTGGGTGAGTGAGTGGGTGAGTGAGTGAGTGAGTGGGTGAGTGAGTGAGTGAGTGGGTGAGTGAGTGGGTGAGTGAGTGAGTGAGTGGGTGAGTGGGTGAGTGAGTGAGTGAGTGTGTGAGTGAGTGAGTGGGTGGGTGTGTGAGTGAGTGAGTGGGTGGGTGAGTGAGTGGGTGGGTGAGTGGGTGGGTGAGTGGGTGAGTGAGTGAGTGGGTGAGTGGGTGGGTGGTGAGTGAGTGGGTGGTGAGTGGCTGGTGAGTGGGTGGTGAGTGGTGAGTGGGTGAGTGGGTGGTGAGTGGGTGAGTGGGTGAGTGAGTGAGTGGGTGAGTGAGAGAGTGAGTGGGTGAGTGGGTGGTGAGTGGGTGGTGAGTGGGTGGTGAGTGAGTGGGTGGGTGGGTGGTGAGTGAGTGGGTGGGTGGGTGAGTGGGTGGGTGAGTGTGTGGGTGGTGAGTGGTGAGTGGGTGGTGAGTGGTGAGTGAGTGGGTGAGTGGGTGGGTGAATGGGTAAGTGGGTGGGTGAGTGGTGAGTGAGTGGTGAGTGGGTGAGTGGTGAGTGGTGAGTGAGTGGGTGAGTTAGTGGGCGAGTGAGTGGGTAAGTGGATGAGTGAGTGAGTGGGTGAGTGAGTGAGTGGATGGGTGGGTGAGTGAGTGAGTGGGTGAGTGGGTGAGTGATTGAGTGAGTGGGTGAGTGAGTGAGTGGGTGAGTGGGTGAGTGATTGAGTGAGTGGGTGAGTGAGTGAGTGAGTGTGTGAGTGAGTGAGTGGGTGAGTGGGTGAGTGAGTGAGAGGGTGGGTGAGTGGGTGAGTGAGTGGGTGAGTAAGTGAGTGAGTGGGTGAGTGAGTGAGTGAGTGGGTGAGTGAGTTAGTGGGTGAGTGGGTGAGTGAGTGGGTGAGTGAGTGGGTGAGTGAGTGAGTGAGTGGGTGAGTGAGTGAGTGGGTGAGTGGCTGAGTGAGTGGGTGAGTGAGTGGGTGAGTGAGTGGGTGGGTGGGTGAGTAAGTGAGTGGGTGAGTGAGTGAGTGAGTGGGTGAGTGAGTGGGTGGGTGAGTGAGTGAGTGAGTGAGTGGGTGGGTGAGTGGGTGGGTGAGTGGGTGAGTGAGTGAGTGAGTGGGTGGGTGAGTGAGTGGGTGAGTGAGTGAGTGAGTGTCTGAGTGAGTGAGTGGGTGAGTGGGTGAGTGGCTGAGTGAGTGGGTGAGTGAGTGGGTGAGTGAGTGGGTGAGTGGGTGAGTGAGTGGGTGAGTGAGTCAGTGAGTGGGTGAGTGAGTGGGTGAGTGAGTGAGTGAGTGGGTGAGTGGGTGAGTGAGTGAGTGTGTGAGTGAGTAAGTGGGTGGGTGGGTGAGTGAGTGAGTGGGTGAGTGAGTGAGTGGGTGAGTGAGTGAGTGAGTGGGTGAGTGAGTGAGTGGGTGGGTGAGTGAGTGAGTGGGTGGGTGAGTGAGTGAGTGAGTGGGTGGGTGGGTGAGTGAGTGGGTGGGTGAGTGGGTGAGTGAGTGAGTGGGTGGGTGAGTGAGTGGGTGAGTGAGTGAGTGAGTGTCTGAGTGAGTGAGTGGGTGAGTGGGTGAGTGGCTAAGTGAGTGGGTGAGTGAGTGGGTGAGTGGGTGAGTGGGTGAGTGAGTGGGTGAGTGAGTGGGTGAGTGAGTGAGTGAGTGGGTGAGCGACTGAGTGAGCGACTGAGTGAGTGGGTGAGTGGGTGAGTGAGTGGGTGAGTGAGTGAGTGAGTGGGTGAGTGGCTGAGTGAGTGGGTGAGTGAGTGGGTGAGTGAGTGGGTGAGTGGGTGAGTGAGTGAGTGGGTGAGTGAGTGAGTGGGTGGGTGAGTGGCTGAGTGAGTGAGTGAGTGGGTGAGTGGGTGAGTGGGTGAGTGAGTGGGTGAGTGGCTGAGTGAGTGAGTGAGTGGGTGAGTGAGTGAGTGGGTGAGTGGGTGAGTGAGTGAGTGAGTGGCTGAGTGAGTGGGTGAGTGGCTGAGTGAGTGGGTGAGTGGGTGAGTGAGTGAGTGGGTGACTCTGTGTGGGTGACTCTGTGTGGGTGACTCTGTGTGGTTGAGTGAGTGAGTGAGTGGGTGAGTGAGTGAGTGATTGAGTGAGTGAGTGAGTGGGTGAGTGGGTGAGTGAGTGAGTGGGTGAGTGAGTGGGTGAGTGAGTGAGTGAGTGGGTGACTCTGTGTGGGTGAGTGGGTGGGTGAGTGAGTGGGTGAGTGGGTGAGTGAGTGAGTGAGTGGGTGAGTGAGTGGGTGAGTGAGTGAGTGAGTGGGTGAGTGAGTGAGTGAGTGGGTGAGTGAGTGGGTGAGTGAGTGAGTGAGTGGGTGAGTGGGTGAGTGAGTGAGTGAGTGTGTGAGTGAGTGAGTGGGTGGGTGTGTGAGTGAGTGAGTGGGTGAGTGAGTGAGTGGGTGAGGGAGTGAGTGAGTGGGTGAGTGAGTGAGTGAGTGGGTGGGTGAGTGAGTGGGTGGGTGAGTGAGTGAGTGAGTGGGTGGGTGAGTGGGTGGGTGAGTGGCTGAGTGAGTGAGTGAGTGAGTGGGTGAGTGAGTGGGTGAGTGAGTGAGTGAGTGTCTGAGTGAGTGAGTGGGTGAGTGGGTGAGTGGCTGAGTGAGTGGGTGAGTGAGTGGGTGAGTGAGTGGGTGAGTGGGTGAGTGAGTGGGTGAGTGAGTGAGTGAGTGGGTGAGTGAGTGGGTGAGTGAGTGAGTGAGTGGGTGAGTGGGTGAGTGAGTGAGTGAGTGTGTGGGTGGGTGGGTGAGTGAGTGAGTGGGTGAGTGAGTGAGTGGGTGAGTGAGTGAGTGAGTGGGTGAGTGAGTGAGTGAGTTGGTGGGTGAGTGAGTGAGTGGGTGGGTGAGTGAGTGAGTGAGTGTGTGGGTGGGTGAGTGAGTGGGTGGGTGAGTGGGTGAGTGAGTGAGTGAGTGGGTGGGTGAGTGAGTGGGTGAGTGAGTGAGTGAGTGTCTGAGTGAGTGAGTGGGTGAGTGGGTGAGTGGCTAAGTGAGTGGGTGAGTGAGTGGGTGAGTGAGTGGGTGAGTGGGTGAGTGAGTGGGTGAGTGAGTGAGTGGGTGAGCGACTGAGTGAGCGACTGAGTGAGTGGGTGAGTGGGTGAGTGAGTGGGTGAGTGAGTGAGTGAGTGGGTGAGTGGGTGAGTGAGTGGGTGAGTGAGTGGGTGAGTGAGTGGGTGAGTGGGTGAGTGGGTGAGTGAGTGAGTGGGTGAGTGAGTGAGTGAGTGGGTGGGTGAGTGGCTGAGTGAGTGAGTGGGTGAGTGGGTGAGTGGGTGAGTGAGTGGGTGAGTGGGTGAGTGAGTGAGTGAGTGGGTGAGTGAGTGAGTGGGTGAGTGGGTGAGTGAGTGAGTGAGTGGCTGAGTGAGTGGGTGAGTGGCTGAGTGAGTGGGTGAGTGGGTGAGTGAGTGAGTGGGTGACTCTGTGTGGGTGACTCTGTGTGGGTGACTCTGTGTGGTTGAGTGGGTGAGTGAGTGGGTGAGTGAGTGAGTGATTGAGTGAGTGAGTGAGTGGGTGAGTGAGTGAGTGAGTGGGTGAGTGGGTGGGTGGGTGAGTGGGTAAGTGAGTGAGTGGGTGAGTGGGTGAGAGGGTGGGTGGGTGGGTGAGTGAGTGGGTGAGTGGTGAGTAGGTGAGTGGGTGAGTGAGTGGGTGGGTGAGTGGGTGGGTGAGTGAGTGAGTGAGGGGGTGAGTGGGTGAGTGAGTGTGGGTGAGTGATTGATTGGGTGAGTGGGTGAGTGAGTTGGTGAGTGGGTGAGTGGGTGAGCGACTGAGTGAGCGACTGAGTGAGTGGGTGAGTGAGTGAGTGAGTGGGTGAGTGAGTGAGTGAGTGGGTGAGTGGCTGAGTGAGTGAGTGTGTGAGTGAGTGGGTGAGTGGGTGAGTGAGTGAGTGAGTGGGTGAGTGAGTGAGTGAGTGGGTGGGTGAGTGGCTGAGTGAGTGAGTGAGTGGGTGAGTGAGTGAGTGGGTGAGTGGGTGAGTGAGTGAGTGGGTGAGTGAGTGGGTGAGTGGGTGGGTGAGTGGCTGAGTGAGTGAGTGGGTGAGTGGGTGAGTGAGTGAGTGAGTGGGTGAGTGGCTGAGTGAGTGAGTGAGTGGGTGAGTGAGTGAGTGGGTGAGTGGGTGAGTGAGTGAGTGAGTGGCTGAGTGAGTGGGTGAGTGGCTGAGTGAGTGGGTGAGTGGGTGAGTGAGTGAGTGGGTGACTCTGTGTGGGTGACTCTGTGTGGGTGACTCTGTGTGGTTGAGTGAGTGAGTGAGTGGGTGAGTGAGTGAGTGATTGAGTGAGTGAGTGAGTGGGTGAGTGAGTGAGTGAGTGGGTGAGTGGGTGGGTGGGTGAGTGGGTAAGTGAGTGAGTGGGTGAGTGGGTGAGAGGGTGGGTGGGTGGGTGAGTGAGTGGGTGAGTGGTGAGTAGGTGAGTGGGTGAGTGAGTGGGTGGGTGAGTGGGTGGGTGAGTGAGTGAGTGAGGGGGTGAGTGGGTGAGTGAGTGTGGGTGAGTGATTGAATGGGTGAGTGGGTGAGTGAGTTGGTGAGTGGGTGAGTGGGTGAGCGACTGAGTGAGCGACTGAGTGAGTGGGTGAGTGGGTGAGTGAGTGGGTGAGTGAGTGAGGGAGTGGGTGAGTGGCTGAGTGAGTGACTGTGTGAGTGAGTGGGTGAGTGGGTGAGTGAGTGAGTGAGTGGGTGAGTGAGTGAGTGAGTGGGTGGGTGAGTGGCTGAGTGAGTGGGTGAGTGGGTGAGTGAGTGAGTGGGTGAGTGGGTGAGTGAGTGAGTGGGTGAGTGAGTGGGTGAGTGAGTGGGTGGGTGAGTGAGTGGGTGGGTGGGTGAGTGAGTGAGTGGGTGAGTGGGTGAGTGATTGAATGGGTGAGTGGGTGAGTGAGTTGGTGAGTGGGTGGGTGAGTGAGTGGGTGGGTGAGTGGGTGGGTGGGTGAGTGGGTGAGCGACTGAGTGAGAGACTGAGTGAGTGGGTGAGTGGGTGAGTGAGTGGGTGAGTGAGTGAGTGAGTGGGTGAGTGGGTGAGTGAGTGAGTGAGTGGGTGAGTGAGTGGGTGAGTGGGTGAGTGAGTGAGTGAGTGGGTGGGTGAGTGGCTGAGTGAGTGAGTGAGTGGGTGAGTGAGTGAGTGGGTGAGTGGGTGAGTGAGTGAGTGAGTGGGTGAGTGGGTGAGTGAGTGGGTGAGTGGGTGAGTGAGTGAGTGAGTGGGTGAGTGAGTGAGTGGGTGAGTGGGTGAGTGAGTGAGTGAGTGGCTGAGTGAGTGGGTGAGTGGCTGAGTGAGTGGGTGAGTGGGTGAGTGAGTGAGTGGGTGACTCTGTGTGGGTGACTCTGTGTGGGTGACTCTGTGTGGTTGAGTGAGTGAGTGAGTGGGTGGGTGAGTGAGTGATTGAGTGAGTGAGTGAGTGGGTGAGTGGGTGAGTGAGTGAGTGGGTGAGTGAGTGGGTGAGTGAGTGAGTGAGTGGGTGACTCTGTGTGGGTGAGTGGGTGGGTGAGTGAGTGGGTGAGTGGGTGAGTGAGTGAGTGAGTGGGTGAGTGAGTGGGTGAGTGAGTGAGTGAGTGGGTGAGTGAGTGAGTGAGTGGGTGAGTGAGTGGGTGAGTGAGTGAGTGAGTGGGTGAGTGGGTGAGTGAGTGAGTGAGTGTGTGAGTGAGTGAGTGGGTGTGTGAGTGAGTGAGTGGGTGAGTGAGTGAGTGGGTGAGGGAGTGAGTGAGTGGGTGAGTGAGTGAGTGAGTGGGTGGGTGAGTGAGTGGGTGGGTGAGTGAGTGAGTGAGTGGGTGGGTGAGTGGGTGGGTGAGTGGGTGAGTGAGTGAGTGAGTGGGTGGGTGAGTGAGTGGGTGAGTGAGTGAGTGAGTGTCTGAGTGAGTGAGTGGGTGAGTGGGTGAGTGAGTGAGTGAGTGGGTGAGTGAGTGGGTGAGTGAGTGGGTGAGTGGGTGAGTGAGTGGGTGAGTGAGTGAGTGAGTGGGTGAGTGAGTGGGTGAGTGAGTGAGTGAGTGGGTGAGTGAGTGAGTGAGTGAGTGAGTGTGTGACTGAGTAAGTGGGTGGGTGGGTGAGTGAGTGAGTGGGTGAGTGAGTGAGTGGGTGAGTGAGTGAGTGAGTGGGTGAGTGAGTGAGTGAGTGGGTGGGTGAGTGAGTGAGTGGGTGGGTGAGTGAGTGAGTGAGTGTGTGGGTGGGTGAGTGAGTGGGTGGGTGAGTGGGTGAGTGAGTGAGTGAGTGGGTGGGTGAGTGAGTGAGTGAGTGAGTGAGTGAGTGTCTGAGTGAGTGAGTGGGTGAGTGAGTGAGTGGCTAAGTGAGTGGGTGAGTGAGTGGGTGAGTGAGTGGGTGAGTGGGTGAGTGAGTGGGTGAGTGAGTGAGTGGGTGAGCGACTGAGTGAGCGACTGAGTGAGTGGGTGAGTGGGTGAGTGAGTGGGTGAGTGAGTGAGTGAGTGGGTGAGTGGCTGAGTGAGTGGGTGAGTGAGTGGGTGAGTGAGTGGGTGAGTGGGTGAGTGGGTGAGTGAGTGAGTGGGTGAGTGAGTGAGTGAGTGGGTGGGTGAGTGGCTGAGTGAGTGAGTGAGTGGGTGAGTGAGTGAGTGGGTGAGTGGGTGAGTGAGTGAGTGGGTGAGTGAGTGGGTGAGTGGGTGGGTGAGTGGCTGAGTGAGTGAGTGGGTGAGTGGGTGAGTGGGTGAGTGAGTGGGTGAGTGGCTGAGTGAGTGAGTGAGTGGGTGAGTGAGTGAGTGGGTGAGTGGGTGAGTGAGTGAGTGAGTGGCTGAGTGAGTGGGTGAGTGGCTGAGTGAGTGGGTGAGTGGGTGAGTGAGTGAGTGGGTGAGTCTGTGTGGGTGACTCTGTGTGGGTGACTCTGTGTGGTTGAGTGAGTGAGTGAGTGGGTGAGTGAGTGAGTGATTGAGTGAGTGAGTGAGTGGGTGAGTGAGTGAGTGAGTGGGTGAGTGGGTGGGTGGGTGAGTGGGTAAGTGAGTGAGTGGGTGAGTGGGTGAGAGGGTGGGTGGGTGGGTGAGTGAGTGGGTGAGTGGTGAGTAGGTGAGTGGGTGAGTGAGTGGGTGGGTGAGTGGGTGGGTGAGTGAGTGAGTGAGTGAGTGGGTGAGTGGCTGAGTGAGTGGGTGAGTGAGTGGGTGAGTGAGTGGGTGAGTGGGTGAGTGGGTGAGTGAGTGAGTGGGTGAGTGAGTGAGTGAGTGGGTGGGTGAGTGGCTGAGTGAGTGAGTGAGTGGGTGAGTGAGTGAGTGGGTGAGTGGGTGAGTGAGTGAGTGGGTGAGTGAGTGTGTGAGTGGGTGGGTGAGTGGCTGAGTGAGTGAGTGGGTGAGTGGGTGAGTGGGTGAGTGAGTGGGTGAGTGGCTGAGTGAGTGAGTGAGTGGGTGAGTGAGTGAGTGGGTGAGTGGGTGAGTGAGTGAGTGAGTGGCTGAGTGAGTGGGTGAGTGGCTGAGTGAGTGGGTGAGTGGGTGAGTGAGTGAGTGGGTGACTCTGTGTGGGTGACTCTGTGTGGGTGACTCTGTGTGGTTGAGTGAGTGAGTGAGTGGGTGAGTGAGTGAGTGATTGAGTGAGTGAGTGAGTGGGTGAGTGAGTGAGTGAGTGGGTGAGTGGGTGGGTGGGTGAGTGGGTAAGTGAGTGAGTGGGTGAGTGGGTGAGAGGGTGGGTGGGTGGGTGAGTGAGTGGGTGAGTGGTGAGTAGGTGAGTGGGTGAGTGAGTGGGTGGGTGAGTGGGTGTGTGAGTGAGTGAGTGAGGGGGTGAGTGGGTGAGTGAGTGTGGGTGAGTGATTGAATGGGTGAGTGGGTGAGTGAGTTGGTGAGTGGGTGAGTGGGTGAGCGACTGAGTGAGCGACTGAGTGAGTGGGTGAGTGGGTGAGTGAGTGGGTGAGTGAGTGAGGGAGTGGGTGAGTGGCTGAGTGAGTGAGTGTGTGAGTGAGTGGGTGAGTGGGTGAGTGAGTGAGTGAGTGGGTGAGTGAGTGAGTGAGTGGGTGGGTGAGTGGCTGAGTGAGTGAGTGAGTGGGTGAGTGAGTGAGTGGGTGAGTGGGTGAGTGAGTGAGTGGGTGAGTGAGTGGGTGAGTGAGTGGGTGGGTGAGTGAGTGGGTGGGTGGGTGAGTGTCTGAGTGAGTGAGTGGGTGAGTGATTGAATGTGTGAGTGGGTGAGTGAGTTGGTGAGTGGGTGGGTGAGTGAGTGGGTGGGTGAGTGGGTGGGTGGGTGAGTGGGTGAGCGACTGAGTGAGCGACTGAGTGAGTGGGTGAGTGGGTGAGTGAGTGGGTGAGTGAGTGAGTGAGTGGGTGAGTGGCTGAGTGAGTGAGTGAGTGGGTGAGTGAGTGGGTGAGTGGGTGAGTGAGTGAGTGAGTGGGTGGGTGAGTGGCTGAGTGAGTGAGTGAGTGGGTGAGTGAGTGAGTGGGTGAGTGGGTGAGTGAGTGAGTGAGTGGGTGAGTGGGTGAGTGAGTGGGTGAGTGGCTGAGTGAGTGAGTGAGTGGGTGAGTGAGTGAGTGGGTGAGTGGGTGAGTGAGTGAGTGAGTGGCTGAGTGAGTGGGTGAGTGGCTGAGTGAGTGGGTGAGTGGGTGAGTGAGTGAGTGGGTGACTCTGTGTGGGTGACTCTGTGTGGGTGACTCTGTGTGGTTGAGTGAGTGAGTGAGTGGGTGAGTGAGTGAGTGATTGAGTGAGTGAGTGAGTGGGTGAGTGGGTGAGTGAGTGAGTGAGTGGGTGAGTGAGTGGGTGAGTGAGTGAGTGAGTGGGTGACTCTGTGTGGGTGAGTGGGTGGGTGAGTGAGTGGGTGAGTGGGTGAGTGAGTGAGTGAGTGGGTGAGTGAGTGGGTGAGTGAGTGAGTGAGTGGGTGAGTGAGTGAGTGAGTGAGTGGGTGAGTGAGTGGGTGAGTGAGTGAGTGAGTGGGTGAGTGGGTGAGTGAGTGAGTGAGTGTGTGAGTGAGTGAGTGGGTGGGTGTGTGAGTGAGTGAGTGGGTGAGTGAGTGAGTGGGTGAGGGAGTGAGTGAGTGGGTGAGTGAGTGAGTGAGTGGGTGGGTGAGTGAGTGGGTGGGTGAGTGTGTGAGTGAGTGGGTGGGTGAGTGGGTGGGTGAGTGGGTGAGTGAGTGAGTGAGTGGGTGGGTGAGTGAGTGGGTGAGTGAGTGAGTGAGTGTCTGAGTGAGTGAGTGGGTGAGTGAGTGAGTGGCTGAGTGAGTGGGTGAGTGAGTGGGTGAGTGAGTGGGTGAGTGGGTGAGTGAGTGGGTGAGTGAGTGAGTGAGTGGGTGAGTGAGTGGGTGAGTGAGTGAGTGAGTGGGTGAGTGGGTGAGTGAGTGAGTGAGTGTGTGACTGAGTAAGTGGGTGAGTGGGTGAGTGAGTGAGTGGGTGAGTGAGTGAGTGGGTGAGTGAGTGAGTGAGTGGGTGAGTGAGTGAGTGAGTGGGTGGGTGAGTGAGTGAGTGGGTGGGTGAGTGAGTGAGTGAGTGTGTGGGTGGGTGAGTGAGTGGGTGGGTGTGTGGGTGAGTGAGTGAGTGAGTGGGTGGGTGAGTGAGTGGGTGAGTGAGTGAGTGAGTGTCTGAGTGAGTGAGTGGGTGAGTGGGTGAGTGGGTGAGTGGGTGAGTGAGTGGGTGAGTGAGTGGGTGAGTGGGTGAGTGAGTGGGTGAGTGAGTGAGTGGGTGAGCGACTGAGTGAGCGACTGAGTGAGTGGGTGAGTGGGTGAGTGAGTGGGTGAGTGAGTGAGTGAGTGGGTGAGTGAGTGAGTGAGTGGGTGAGTGAGTGGGTGAGTGAGTGGGTGAGTGGGTGAGTGGGTGAGTGAGTGAGTGGGTGAGTGAGTGAGTGAGTGGGTGAGTGAGTGGCTGAGTGAGTGAGTGGGTGAGTGGGTGAGTGGGTGAGTGAGTGGGTGAGTGGCTGAGTGAGTGAGTGAGTGGGTGAGTGAGTGAGTGGGTGAGTGGGTGAGTGAGTGAGTGAGTGGCTGAGTGAGTGGGTGAGTGGCTGAGTGAGTGGGTGAGTGGGTGAGTGAGTGAGTGGGTGACTCTGTGTGGGTGACTCTGTGTGGGTGACTCTGTGTGGTTGAGTGAGTGAGTGAGTGGGTGAGTGAGTGAGTGATTGAGTGAGTGAGTGAGTGGGTGAGTGAGTGAGTGAGTGGGTGAGTGGGTGGGTGGGTGAGTGGGTAAGTGAGTGAGTGGGTGAGTGGGTGAGAGGGTGGGTGGGTGGGTGAGTGAGTGGGTGAGTGGTGAGTAGGTGAGTGGGTGTGTGAGTGGGTGGGTGAGTGGGTGGGTGAGTGAGTGAGTGAGGGGGTGAGTGGGTGAGTGAGTGTGGGTGAGTGATTGAATGGGTGAGTGGGTGAGTGAGTTGGTGAGTGGGTGAGTGGGTGAGCGACTGAGTGAGCGACTGAGTGAGTGGGTGAGTGGGTGAGTGAGTGTGTGAGTGAGTGAGGGAGTGTGTGAGTGGGTGAGTGAGTGAGTGTGTGAGTGAGTGGGTGAGTGGGTGAGTGAGTGAGTGAGTGGGTGAGTGAGTGAGTGAGTGGGTGTGTGAGTGGCTGAGTGAGTGAGTGAGTGGGTGAGTGAGTGAGTGGGTGAGTGGGTGAGTGAGTGAGTGGGTGAGTGAGTGGGTGAGTGGGTGGGTGAGTGGCTGAGTGAGTGAGTGGGTGAGTGGGTGAGTGGGTGAGTGAGTGGGTGAGTGGCTGAGTGAGTGAGTGAGTGGGTGAGTGAGTGAGTGGGTGAGTGGGTGAGTGAGTGAGTGAGTGGCTGAGTGAGTGGGTGAGTGGCTGAGTGAGTGGGTGAGTGGGTGAGTGAGTGAGTGGGTGACTCTGTGTGGGTGACTCTGTGTGGGTGACTCTGTGTGGTTGAGTGAGTGAGTGAGTGGGTGAGTGAGTGAGTGATTGAGTGAGTGAGTGAGTGGGTGAGTGAGTGAGTGAGTGGGTGAGTGGGTGGGTGGGTGAGTGGGTAAGTGAGTGAGTGGGTGAGTGGGTGAGAGGGTGGGTGGGTGGGTGAGTGAGTGGGTGAGTGGTGAGTAGGTGAGTGGGTGAGTGAGTGGGTGGGTGAGTGGGTGGGTGAGTGAGTGAGTGAGGGGGTGAGTGGGTGAGTGAGTGTGGGTGAGTGAGTGAGTGGGTGAGTGGGTGAGTGAGTTGGTGAGTGGGTGAGTGGGTGAGCGACTGAGTGAGCGACTGAGTGAGTGGGTGAGTGGGTGAGTGAGTGGGTGAGTGAGTGAGGGAGTGGGTGAGTGGCTGAGTGAGTGACTGTGTGAGTGAGTGGGTGAGTGGGTGAGTGAGTGAGTGAGTGGGTGAGTGAGTGAGTGAGTGGGTGGGTGAGTGGGTGAGTGAGTGAGTGAGTGGGTGAGTGAGTGAGTGGGTGAGTGGGTGAGTGAGTGAGTGGGTGAGTGAGTGGGTGAGTGAGTGGGTGGGTGAGTGAGTGGGTGGGTGGGTGAGTGGCTGAGTGAGTGAGTGGGTGAGTGATTGAATGGGTGAGTGGGTGAGTGAGTTGGTGAGTGGGTGGGTGAGTGAGTGGGTGGGTGAGTGGGTGGGTGGGTGAGTGGGTGAGCGACTGAGTGAGCGACTGAGTGAGTGGGTGAGTGGGTGAGTGAGTGGGTGAGTGAGTGAGTGAGTGGGTGAGTGGCTGAGTGAGTGAGTGAGTGGGTGAGTGAGTGGGTGAGTGGGTGAGTGAGTGAGTGAGTGGGTGGGTGAGTGGCTGAGTGAGTGAGTGAGTGGGTGAGTGAGTGAGTGGGTGAGTGGGTGAGTGAGTGAGTGAGTGGGTGAGTGGGTGAGTGAGTGGGTGAGTGGCTGAGTGAGTGAGTGAGTGGGTGAGTGAGTGAGTGGGTGAGTGGGTGAGTGAGTGAGTGAGTGGCTGAGTGAGTGGGTGAGTGGCTGAGTGAGTGGGTGAGTGGGTGAGTGAGTGAGTGGGTGAGTGAGTGAGTGAGTGGGTGAGTGGGTGGGTGAGTGGGTGAGTGAGTGGGTGAGTGAGTGGGTGACTCTGTGTGGGTGACTCTGTGTGGGTGACTCTGTGTGGGTGAGTGAGTGAGTGAGTGGGTGAGTGAGTGAGTGATTGAGTGAGTGAGTGAGTGGGTGAGTGGGTGAGTGAGTGAGTGATTGAGTGAGTGAGTGAGTGGGTGAGTGGGTGAGTGAGTGAGTGGGTGAGTGAGTGAGTGAGTGGGTGAGTGGCTGAGTGAGTGAGTGAGTGGGTGAGTGAGTGAGTGGGTGAGTGGGTGAGTGAGTGAGTGAGTGGCTGAGTGAGTGGGTGAGTGGCTGGGTGAGTGGGTGAGTGGGTGAGTGAGTGAGTGATTGAGTGAGTGAGTGAGTGGGTGAGTGGGTGAGTGAGTGAGTGATTGAGTGAGTGAGTGAGTGGGTGAGTGGGTGAGTGAGTGGGTGAGTGAGTGAGTGGGTGACTCTGAGTGGGTGACTCTGTGTGGGTGAGTGAGTGAGTGAGTGGGTAAGTGGGTGAGTGAGTGAGTGAGTGGGTGAGTGAGTGGGTGACTCTGAGTGGGTGACTCTGTGTGGGTGAGTGAGTGAGTGAGTGGGTGAGTGGGTGAGTGAGTGAGTGGGTGAGTGAGTGAGTGGCTGAGTGAGTGAGTGAGTGGGTGAGTGGCTGAGTGAGTGAGTGAGTGGGTGAGTGAGTGAGTGGGTGAGTGGGTGAGTGAGTGAGTGAGTGGCTGAGTGAGTGGGTGAGTGAGTGGGTGACTCTGTGTGGGTGACTCTGTGTGGGTGACTCTGTGTGGGTGAGTGAGTGGGTGACTGAGTGAGTGAGTGAGTGGGTGAGTGAGTGAGTGAGTGGGTGGGTGAGTGAGTGAGTGGGTGAGTGAGTGGGTGAGTGAGTGAGTGAGTGGGTGAGTGAGTGAGTGGGTGAGTGGGTGACTCTGAGTGGGTGACTCTGTGTGGTTGACTCTGTGTGGGTGACTCTGTGTGGGTGACTCTGTGTGGGTGACTCACCTCGAGGCACCGATGATGGAACTGTTGAGTCCTCCGAAACAGCTGAGTGCCACTGCGACTGGGATCGTCCAACTCATCACGCCCAGGACCTGGTCTCCAAACGTCTAATTGGGGCCACAGAGACCCCTTTAGAGATTCATAGACACGCACAGAGACTCACAGAGACCCACAGAGACCCACAGAGACACACAGAGACGCACAGAGACACACAGAGACCCACAGAGACCCACAGAGATTCACAGACACCTACAGAGATTCATAGAGACCCACAGAGACTCACAGACATTCATAGAGACCCACAGAGACCCACAGAGACACACAGAGACACACAGAGACCCACAGAGACCCACAGAGACCCACATAGATTCATAGAGACCCACAGAGACCCACAGACATCATTCATAGAAACCCACAGAGACAAAGACACTCAGAGACTCACAGAGATTCATAGAGACCTACAGAGACCCACAGAGCCCCACAGAGATTCACAGAGACCCACAGAGACGCACACAGATCTATAGAGACCCACAGAGACTCACAGAGATTCATAGAGACCCACAGAGACCCACAGAGACTCACAGAGACTCACAGAGACCCACAGAGACGCACAGAGCCCCACAGAGACCCACAGAGACCCACAGAGACACACAGAGATTCGTAGAGACCCACAGAGACCCACAGAGACTCACAGAGACCCACATAGACCCACAGAGACCCAAAGAGATTCTTAGAGACCCACAGAGACCCACAGATAACCACACAGATCAATAGAGACCCACAGAGACCCACAGAGATTCATAGAGACCCACAGAGACACTCAAAGACTCACAAAGATTCATAAAGACCCACAGAGACCCACAGAGACCCATAGAGATTCATAGAGACCCTCAGAGACCAACAGAGACCCACATAGACACACAGAAACACACAGAGACTCACAAAGACTCACAGAGGCACACAGAGACTCACAGAGGCCCACAGAGACCCACAGAGACTCACAGAGACCCACAGAGACACACAGAGACCCTCAGAGATTCATAAAGACCCACAGAGACCCACACAGATCTATAGACACCCACAGAGACTCACAGAGATTCATAGAGACCCACAGAGCCCCACAGAGACACACAGAGACCCACAGAGACCCACAGAGACTCACAGAGACCCATAGAGACTCACAGAGACACACAGAGACCCACAGAGACCCACAGAGATTCACAGAGACCCACAGACACCTACAGAGATTCATAGAGACCCACAGAGATTCATAGAGACCCACACAGACCAACAGAGACCCACAGAGACCCACAGAGACCCACAGAGATTCATAGAGACCCACCGAGACCAGCATAGACCCACAAAGACCCGCAGAGACTCACAGAGACCCACAGAGACCCACAGAGACCCACAGAGATGCATAGAGACCCACAGAGACCCACACAGATCTATAGAGACCCACAGAGACTCACAGATATTCATAGAGACCCACAGAGACCCACAGAGATTCATAGAGACCCACAGAGATTCATAGAGACCCACAGAGACCAACACAGAGACACACAGAGACACACAGAGACCTACAGAGACACAGAGAGACTCACAGAGACCCACAGAGACACAGAGAGACTCACAGAGACCCACAGAGACCCACATAGACACACAGAGACCCACAGAGGCCAACACAGAGACACATAGAGACTCACAGAGTAGTAAGCGGTGTTGGTCAGCAGGTATAGAGACACGTAGGGTCTCCTTGTAGGGTGTCTATGGGTCTCCATGTATCTCCATGACCCTACAGGACCCTACAGGACCCTATAGGACCCCACAGGAATCTTCAGGACTCACCACGGCCAGCGCCTGTCTCTGTAGGATCTAAACGCTGTCCAGCGCTGAGAAATAAGCAGTGTTGGTCAGCAAGTATAGAGGCACGTAGGGTCTCCTTGTAGGGTGTCTATGCGTCTCTATGTATCTCCATGACCCTACAGGACCCTATAGGACCCCACAGGACACGACAGGACCCTATAGGACCCCACAGGAACCTTCAGGACTCACCACGGCCAGCGCCTTCTCTGTAGGATCTAAACGCTGTCTAGTGCTGAGAAATAAGCGTTGTTGGTCAGCAGGTATAGAGGCACGTAGGGTCTCCTTGTAGGGTTTCTATGGGTCTCCATGACCCTACAGGACCCTACAGGACCCTACAGGACCCTATAGGACCATACAGGACTCACCACGGCCAGCGCCTGTCTCTGTAGGATCTAAACGCTGTCCAGCGCTGCGTTAAAGAGCGTTGTTGGTCAGCAGGTATAGAGGCACGTAGGGTCTCCTTGTAGGGTTTCTATGGGTCTCCATGACCCTACAGGACCCTACAGGACCCTACAGGACCCTACAGGACCCCACAGGATCCCACAGGACCCTACAGGACCCCACAGGACCCTACCAGGACCCTGCAGGACCCTACATAACCCTACAGGACCCTACAGGACCCTACAGGACCCCACAGGACCCTACAGGACTCACCACGGCCAGCGCCTGTCTTTGTAGGATCTGAACGCTGTCCAGCGCTGCGTTAAAGAGCGTTGTTGGTCAGCAGGTATAGAGACACGTAGGGTCTCCTTGTAGGGTGTCTATGGGTCTCTATGTATCTCCATGACCCTACAGGACCCTACAGGACCCCACAGGAATCTTCAGGACTCACCACGGCCAGCGCCTGTCTCTGTAGGATCTAAACGCTGTCCAGCACTGAGAAATAAGCGTTGTTGGTCAGCAGGTATAGAGGCACGTAGGGTCTCCTTGTAGGGTGTCTATGGGTCTCCATGTATCTCCATGACCCTACAGGACCCTACAGGACCCTACAGGACCATACAGGACTCACCACGGCCAGCGCGTTGCTTTGTAGGATCGAAACGCTGTCCAGCGCTGCGAAATAAGCGTTGTTGGTCAGCAGGTATAGAGGCACGTAGGGTCTCCTTGTAGGGTGTCTATGGGTCTCTATGTATCTCCATGACCCTACAGGACCCTACAGGACCCCACAGGAATCTTCAGGACTCACCACGGCCAGCGCCTGTCTCTGTAGGATCTAAACGCTGTCTAGCGCTGAGAAATAAGCGTTGTTGGTCAGCAGGTATAGAGACACGTAGGGTCTCCCTGTAGGGTGTCTATGGGTCTCCATGTATCTCCATGACCCTACAGGACCCTACAGGACCCTACAGGACCATACAGGACTCACCACGGCCAGCGCGTTGCTTTGTAGGATCGAAACGCTGTCCAGCGCTGCGAAATAAGCGGTGTTGGTCAGCAGGTAGAGGGCAGTCACCAGCGGCATGGAGATCATGATAGCCAGAGGGAGGTTCCTGATGGGAGATGGGAGGTGATGGTGGTGATGGTGGTGATGGTGGTGGTGATGGTGGTGGT
>NW_022639325.1:50000-66946 GCF_010993605.1 Petromyzon marinus
TGTGAGTCTATGTGTGTCTCTGTGTGTCTCTGTGAATCTCTGTGAGTATCTGTGTGTCTCGGAGTGTCTCTGTGGGTCTCTGTGGGTCTCTGTGTGTCTCTGTGGGTCTCTGTGAGTCTCTGTGTGTCTCTGTGTGTCTCTGTGGGTCTCTGTGGGTCTCTGTGAGTCTCTGTGAGTCTCTGTGTTTCTCTGTGAGTCTCTGTGAGTCTCTGTGTGTCTCTATGGGTCTCTGTGGGTCTCGGAGTGTCTCTGTGGGTCTCTGTGAGTGTCTGTCGGTCTCTGTGAGTCTCTCTGCGCCTCTGTGAGTCTCTCTAATTCTCTGTGGGTCTCTGTGAGTCTCTGTGAGTCTCTGTGTTTCTCTGTGGGTCTCTGTGGGTCTCGGAGTGTCTCTGTGGGTCTCTTTGAATCTCTGTGGGTCTCTGTGAGTCGCTGTGTGTCTCTGTGAGTCTCTGTGAGTATCTGTGTGTCTCGGAGTGTCTCTGTGGGTCTCTGTGTGTCTCTGTGTGTCTCTGTGGGTCTCTGTGGGTGTCTGTGCGTCTCTGTGGGTCTCTGTGTGTCTCTTTGGGTCTCTGTGAGTCTCTGTGTGTCTCTTGTGAGTCTCTTTGAGTCTCTGTGAGTCTCTGTGGGTCTCTGTGGGTCTCTGTGAGTCTCTGTGGGTCTCTGTGAGTCTCTGTGGGTCTCTGTGGGTGTCTGTGGCTCTATGTGGGTCTCTGTGGGTCTCTGTGGGTCTCTGTGGGTGTCTCTGTGGGTCTCTGTGGGTGTCTGTGTGTCTCTGTGTGTCTCGGAGTGTCTCTGTGAGTCTATGTGGGTCTCTGTGTGTCTCTGTGTGTCTCTGTGAGTCTCTGTGTGTCTCTGTTAGTATCTGTGAGTCTCTGTGGGTCTCTGTGGGTCTCTGTGTGTCTCTGTGGGTCTCTGTGTGTCTCTGTGGGTCTCCGTGAGTCTCTGTGAGTCTCTGTGAGTCTCTGTGTGTCTATGTGAGTCTCTGTGTGTCTCTGTGGGTCTCCGTGAGTCTCTGTGAGTCTCTGTGAGTCTCTGTGGGTCTCTGTGTGTCTCTGTGTGTCTCTGTGAGTCTCTGTGGGTCTCTGTGTGTCTCTGTGAGTCTCTGTGGGTCTCTGTGAGTCTCTGTGAGTCTCTGTGGGTCTCTGTGAGTCTCTGTGAGTCTCTGTGGGTCTCTGTGGGTCTCTGTGTGTCTCTGTAGGTCTCTGTGTGTCTCTGTGGGTCTCTGTGAGTCTCTGTGAGTCTCTGTGGGTCTCTGTGGGTCTCTGTGGGTGTCGGTGCGTCTCTGTGGGTCTCGGAGTGTCTCTGTGGGTCTCTGTGAATCTCTGTGGGTCTCTGTGAGTCTCTGTGTGTCTCTGTGAGTCTATGTGTGTCTCTGTGTGTCTCTGTGAATCTCTGTGAGTATCTGTGTGTCTCGGAGTGTCTCTGTGGGTCTCTGTGGGTCTCTGTGTGTCTCTGTGGGTCTCTGTGGGTCTCTGTGGGTGTCTGTGCGTCTCTGTGGGTCTCTGTGTGTCTCTGTGGGTCTCTGTGTGTCTCTTTGAGTCTCTGTGAGTCTCTGTGGGTCTCTGTGGGTCTCTGTGAGTCTCTGTGGGTCTCTGTGAGTCTCTGTGTGTCTCTTTGAGTCTCTGTGAGTCTCTGTGGGTCCCTGTGAGTCTCTGTGAGTCTCTGTGTGTCTCTTTGAGTCTCTGTGAGTCTCTGTGGGTCTCTGTGAGTCTCTGTGAGTCTCTGTGAGTGTCTCTGTGTGTCTCTGTGGGTGTCTGTTGCTCTATGTGGGTCGCTGTGAGTGTCTCTGTGGGTCTCTGTGGGTCTCTGTGAGTCTCTGTGAGTCTCTGTGTTTCTCTGTGAGTCTCTGTGGGACTCTGTGGGTGTCTGTGTGTCTCTGTGTGTCTCGGAGTGTCTCTGTGAGTCTATGTGGGTCTCTGTGTGTCTCTGTGTGTCTCTGTGAGTCTCTGTGGGTCTGTGTGAGTCTCTGTGTTTCTCTGTGAGTCTCTGTGGGTCTCTGTGGGTCTCTGTGTGTCTCTGTAGGTCTCTGTGTGTCTCTGTGGGTCTCTGTGAGTCTCTGTGAGTCTCTGTGGGTCTCTGTGGGTCTCTGTGGGTGTCGGTGCGTCTCTGTGGGTCTCGGAGTGTCTCTGTGGGTCTCTGTGAATCTCTGTGGGTCTCTGTGAGTCTCTGTGTGTCTCTGTGAGTCTATGTGTGTCTCTGTGTGTCTCTGTGAATCTCTGTGAGTATCTGTGTGTCTCGGAGTGTCTCTGTGGGTCTCTGTGGGTCTCTGTGTGTCTCTGTGGGTCTCTGTGGGTCTCTGTGGGTGTCTGTGCGTCTCTGTGGGTCTCTGTGTGTCTCTGTGGGTCTCTGTGTGTCTCTTTGAGTCTCTGTGAGTCTCTGTGGGTCTCTGTGGGTCTCTGTGAGTCTCTGTGGGTCTCTGTGAGTCTCTGTGTGTCTCTTTGAGTCTCTGTGAGTCTCTGTGGGTCCCTGTGAGTCTCTGTGAGTCTCTGTGTGTCTCTTTGAGTCTCTGTGAGTCTCTGTGGGTCTCTGTGAGTCTCTGTGAGTCTCTGTGAGTGTCTCTGTGTGTCTCTGTGGGTGTCTGTTGCTCTATGTGGGTCGCTGTGAGTGTCTCTGTGGGTCTCTGTGGGTCTCTGTGAGTCTCTGTGAGTCTCTGTGTTTCTCTGTGAGTCTCTGTGGGACTCTGTGGGTGTCTGTGTGTCTCTGTGTGTCTCGGAGTGTCTCTGTGAGTCTATGTGGGTCTCTGTGTGTCTCTGTGTGTCTCTGTGAGTCTCTGTGGGTCTGTGTGAGTCTCTGTGTTTCTCTGTGAGTCTCTGTGGGTCTCTGTGTGTCTCTGTGAGTCTCTGTGGGTCTCTGTGAATCTCTGTGTTTCTCTGTGTGTCTCTGTGAGTCTCTGTGGGTCTCTGTGTGTCTCTGTGAGTCTCTGTGTGTCTCTGTGTGTCTCTGTTAGTATCTGTGAGTCTCTGTGGGTCTCTGTGTGTCTCTGTGGGTCTCTGTGGGTCTCTGTGTGTCTCTGTGAGTCTCTGTGGGTCTCTGTGAGTCTCTGTGAGTCTCTGTGGGTCTCTGTGTGTCACTGTGAGTCTCCGTCGGTCTCTGTGTGTCTCTGTGAGTCTCTGTGGGTCTCTGTGAGTTTCTGTGAGTCTCTGTGGGTCTCTGTGTGTCTCTGTGAGTCTCTGTGAGTCTCTGTGTGTCTCTGTGGGTCTCTATGGGTCTCTGTGTGTTTCGAGTGTCTCTGTGTGTCTCTGTGAGTCTCTGTGTGTCTCTGTAACTCTCTGTGTGTCTGTCTAGGAGTATCTAGGCGTCTCTAGGAATCTCTAGGTGTCGCTAGGAGTGTGTAGGAGTGTCTAGGAGTCTCTAGGAATCTATAGGAATCTTTCGGAATCTCTCGGAGTCTCTAGGAGTGTCTAGGAATCTCTAGGATTGTCTAGGAATGTCTAGTTGTCTCTAGGAGTGTCTAGTTGTCTCTAGGAAGCTCTTGGAGTCTCTAGGAGTGTCTAGGAATCTCTAGGGGTCTCTAGGCGTCTCTAGGCGTATCCTGGAGTGTCTGGGAGTCTATAGCAGTGTCTAGGAGTGTCTAGGAATGTCTAGGAGTGTCTTGGTATCTCTAGGATTCTCTAGGAATGTCTAGGAGTGTTTAGGAATCTCTAGGAGTCTCTTGGAGTGGCTAGGCGTCTCTAGGATTCTATAGGAGTGTCTAGGAATCTCTATGAGTGTCTAGGAATCTCTAGGATTGTCTAGGAGTTTCTAGGACTGTCTAGGAGTGTCTAGGAATCTCTAGGAGTCTATCGGAGTGTCTATTTGTCTCCAGACGTATCTACGAGTGTCTAGGATTCTCTAGGAGTGTCTAGGAGTCTGTAGGAGTCTCTAGGAATCTCTAGGCTTGTCTAGGATTGTCTAGGAATATCTAGGCGTGTCTAGGAGTCTCTAGGCGTCTCTAGTTGTCTCTAGGAGTGTATAGGAGTTTCTAGTAATCTATAGGCGTGTCTAGGATTGTCTAGGAATCTCTAGGAATGTCTAATTGTCTCTAGGAGTGTCTAGGAGTCTCTAGGAGTGTCTAAGAGTCTCTAGGGGTGTCTAGGAATCTTTGGGAGTGTCTATGAGTGTCTATGAGTGTCTAGGAATCTCTAGAAATCTCTAGGAGTGTCTTGTAGTGTCTAAGAGTGTCTAGGAGTGCCTAGGAATCTCTAGGAATCTCTAGGAGTGTCTATGAGTCTCTAGGAGTGTCTAGGCATCTCTAGGAGTCTCTCAGAATCTCTAGGAATATCTCGGAGTCTCTAGGAGTATCTAGGAGTACCTAGTTGTCTCTAGCCGTGTCGAAGAGTGTCTAGGCGTGTCTATGAGTCTCTAGGAGTTTGTAGGAGTGTCTAGAAATCTCTAGCAGTGTCTCGTAGTCTCTTGGAGTGTCTAGGAATCTCTAGAAGTTTATATGAGTCTCTAGGAGTGTCTACGAATCTCTCGGAGTCTCTAGGAGTATCTAGGAGTGTCTAGGAACGTCTAGGAGTGTCTATGAGTGTCTAGGAGTCTCTAGGAATCTCGAGAAGTCTCTATGAGTGTCTAGAAATCTCTAGGAGTGTCTAGGAGTGGCTAGGAGTCTCTAGGAGTCTCTAGGAGTCTCTAGTTGTCTCTAGGAGTGTCTAGGCGTGTCAAGGACTCTCTAGGAATCTCTAGGAATGTCTAGTTGCCTTTAGGAGTGTCTAATAGTCTCTAGGTATATCTAGTAGTGTGTTGGAGTCTCTGAGATTCTCTAGGAGTGTCTAGGAGTGTCTATTGGTCTCTAGTTGTCTCTAAGACTGTCTAGTCGTGTGTATGGGTCTCTAAGAATCTCTCGGGGTCTCTAGCAGTGTCTATTAGTGGCTATGGATCTCTAGGAGTGTCTAGGAATCTCTAAGAGTGTTCAGGAATTTCTAGAAGTGTCTAGGAGTGTCTAGGATTGTCTAGGAGTCTTTAGGAGTGTCTAGGAGTGTCTAGGCCTCTCTATGCGTGTCTCGGAGTCTCTAGGAGTCTCTAGGAGTCTCTAGGTGTCTCCAGGAGTGTCTAGGTATGTCATGGACTCTCTAGGAATCTCTAGGAATGTCTAGTTGTCTCTAGGTGTGTCTAGTCGTGTCAAGGACTCTCTAGGAATCTCTAGGAATGTCTAGTTGTCTCTAGCAGTGTCTAGTTGTCTCGAGGAGTGACTAGGAGTGTTTAGAAGTGTCTAAGAATCTCTAGGAGTATCTAGGAGTGTCTAAGAGTGTCTAGAATTGTCTAGGAAGCCCTAGGAGTCTTTCGGAGTATCTAGGTATCTCTAGGAGTCTCTAGGAGTCTCTAGGAGTGTCTAGGAATCTGTAAGAGTCTCTAGGAGTCTCTAGGAGTGTCTAGGAATCTCTAGGAGTGTCTAGGTATGTCAAGGACTCTCTAGGAATCTCTAGGATTGTCTAGTTGTCTCTAGGAGTGTTTCGTTTTCTTTAGGAGTATCTAGGAGTATCTAGGCATCTCTAGGAGTGTGTCCGAGTGTCTAGGAGTGTCTAGGATTCTCTAGGAATCTCTAGAAGTTTTAGGAGTGTGTAGGTATATCTAGTAGTGTGTAGGTGTCTCTAATATTCTCTAGCAGTGTCTAGCAGTCTCTAGGAGTGTCTAGGAGTGTTGAGGAGTGTTTAAGACTCTCTAGGCATTTATAGGAGTGTCTAAGAATCTCTAGGAGTGTCTACGAGTGTCTAGGACTCTCTAGGAGTGTTTAGTTGTCTCTAGGAGTGTCTAGGCGTGTAAAGTACTCTGGAGGAATCTCTTGGAATGTCTAGTTGTCTCTAGGAATGTCTAGTTGTCTCTAGGAATATCTAGTTGTCTCTAGGAGTGTCTAATAATCTCTAGGTATATCTAGTAGCATGTAGGAGTCTCTAGGAGTGTCTAGGAGTATCTACGAGTCTCTAGGAGTCTCTAGGAGTGTCTAGGCATCCTTAGGAGTCTCTAGGAGTGTCTAGGAGTCTCTAGAAGTTTCTAGGATTCTCTAGTTATCTCTTGGAGTGTCTAGCCGTGTCAAGGACTCTCTAGGAATCTCTAGGATTGTCCAGTTATCTCTAGGAGTGTCTAGTTGTCTCTAGGAGTGTCTAGGAGTCTCTCGGAATGCCTAGGAATCTCTAGAAATCTCTAGAAGTGTCTAGGAGTCTCTAGGAGTCTCTAAGAATCTCTAGGAGTCTCTAGGAGTCTCTAGGAGTCTCTAGGAGTGTCTAGGAATCTCTAAGAGTCTCTAGGATTCTCTAGTTGTCTCTAGGAGTCTCTCGGAGTGTCTAGGTCTGTCAAGGACTCTCTAGGAATCTCTTGGAATGTCTAGTTGTCTCTAGGAGTGTGTCGTTATTTTTTGGAGTGTCTAGGAGTCTCTAGGAGTGTCTAGGAGTCTCTAGGAGTCTCTAGGCATCTCTAGAAGTCTCTAGGAATGTCTAGGAATCTCTAGGAATCTGTAGGAGTGTATAGGAGTCTCTAGGAGTCTCTAGGCGTCTCTAGGAATGTTTACGAATCTCTAAGAGTCTCTAGGAGTCTCTAGTTGTCTCTAGGAGTCTCTCGGAGTGTCTAGGTCTGTCAAGGACTCTCTAGGAATCTCTAGGAATGTGTAGTTGTCTCTAGGAGTGTCTAGTTGTCTTTAGGAGTGTCTAGGAGTGTCTGAGAGTGTCTAGGAGTGTCTAGTTGTCTCTAGGATTGTCTAGGAATCTCTAGGAATCTCTAGGTGTCTCTTGGAGTGTCTAGCAATCTCTAGGAGTCTCTAGGAATCTCTTTGAGTCTCTCGGAGTGTCTAGGAATCGCTAGGAGTCTTTCCGAGTGTGTAGGCATCTCTAGCAGTCTCTAGGAGTCTCTAGGAGTGTCTAGGAATCTCTTGGAGTGCCTAGTTGTCGCTAGGAGTGCATAGGACTTTCTAGGACTGTCTAGGAGTCTCTAGGAGTGTCTAGTTGTCTCTAGGAGTATCTAGGAGTCTCTAGGAGAGTCTAGGAGTCTCCAGGGGTCTCTAGGAATGTCTACGAATCTCAAGCAGGCTTCAGGAGTGTCTAGGAGTGTCTAGAAGTCTCTAGGAGTATCTAGGAGTCTCTAGGGGTCTTTAGGAATGTCTACGAATCTCAAGGAGGCTTCAGGAGTGTCTAGGAGTGTCTAGGAGTCTCTAGGAGTATCTAGGAGTCTCTAGGAGTGTCTACGCGTGTCAAGGACTCTCTAGGAGTGTCTAGGAGTATCTAGGAGTCTCTAGGAGTCTCTAGTTGTCTCTAGGAGTCTCTAGGATTGTCTAGGAGTGTCTAGGAGTCTCTAGGAGTGTCTAGGAATCTCTAGGAGTGTCTAGGAGTCTCTAGGAGTCTCTAGGAATGTCTAGGAATCTCTAGGAATCTGTAGGAGTGTATAGGCGTCTCTAGGAGTCTCTAGGCGTCTCTAAGAATGTCTACAAATCTCTAAGAGTCTCTAGGAGTCTCTAGTTGTCTCTAGGAGTCTCTCGGAGTGTCTAGGTCTGTCAAGGACTCTCTAGGAATCTCTAGGAATGTGTAGTTGTCTCTAGGAGTGTCTAGTTGTCTTTAGGAGTGTCTAGGAGTGTCTGAGAGTGTCTAGGAGTATCTAGTTGTCTCTAGGATTGTCTCGGAATCTCTAGGAATCTCTAGGTGTCTCTTGGAGTGTCTAGCAATCTCTAGGAGTCTCTGGGAATCTCTTTGAGTCTCTCGGAGTGTCTAGGAATCGCTAGGAGTCTTTCGGAGTGTGTAGGCATCTCTAGCAGTCTCTAGGAGTCTCTAGGAGTGTCTAGGAATCTCTTGGAGTGCCTAGTTGTCGCTAGGAGTGCATAGGACCTTCTAGGACTGTCTAGGAGTCTCTAGGAGTGTCTAGTTGTCTCTAGGAGTATCTAGGAGTCTCTAGGAGAGTCTAGGAGTCTCCAGGGGTCTCTAGGAATGTCTACGAATCTCAAGCAGGATTCAGGAGTGTCTAGGAGTGTCTAGGAGTCTCTAGGAGTATCTAGGAGTCTCTAGGAGTCTCTAGGAGTGTTTACGCGTGTCAAGGACTCTCTAGGAGTGTCTAGGAGTATCTAGGAGTCTCTAGGAGTCTCTAGTTGTCTCTAGGAGTCTCTAGGATTGTCTAGGAGTGTCTAGGAGTCTCTAGGAGTGTCTAGGAATCTCTAGGAGTGTCTAGGAGTCTCTAGGAGTCTCTTGCCATCTCTAGGAGTCTCTAGGAGTGTCTAGGAGTGTTTAGGAATCTGTAAGAATCTCTAGGAGTCTCTACTTGTCTCTAGGAGGCTCTCGGAGTGTCTAGGTCTTTCAAGGACTCTCTAGGAATCTCTAGGAATGTCTAGTTGTCTCTAGGAGTGTTTCGTTGTCTTTAGGAGTGTCTAGGAGTCTCTAGGAGTCTCTAGGAGTGTGTACGAGTGTCTAGGAGTGTCTAGGAGTGTCTAGTTGTCTCTAAGAGTGTCTAGGAATCTCTAGGAATCTCTAGGTGTCTCTTGGAGTGTCTAGCAATCTGTAGGAGTCTCTAGGAATCTCTACGAGTCTCTCGGAGTGTCAAGGAATCGCTAGGAGTCTTTTGGAGTGTGTAAGAATCTCTACGAGTCTCTTGGAGTGTCTTGGAATCTCTTGGAGTGCCTAGGAGTCTCTAGGGGTCTCTAGGAGTGTCTCCGAATCTCAAGGAGGCTCTAGGAGTGTGTAGGAGTGTCTAGGAGTATCTATGAGTATCTAGGAGTCTCTAGGAGTGTCTAGGCGTATCAAGGACTCTCTACGAGTGTTTAGGAGTGTCTAGGAGTCTCTAGGAGTCTCTAGTTGTCTCTAGGAGTGTTTAGGAGTCTCTAGGAGTGTCAAGGAATCTCTAGGAGTGTCTAGGAGTCTCTAGGAGTCTCTAGGCATATCTATGAGTCTCTAGGCGTGTCTAGGAGTCTCTAGGAATCTCTTGGAGTGTCTAGGAATCTCTAGGAGTCTCTAGGAGTCTCTAGGAGTGTCTAGGAATCTGTAAGAGTCTCTAGGAGTCTCTAGTTGTCTCTAGGAGTCTCTCGGAGTGTCTAGGTCTGTCAAGGACTCTCTAGGAATCTCTAGGAATGTCTAGTTGTCTCTAGGAGTGTTTCTTTGTCTTTAAGAGTGTCTAGGAGTCTCTAGGAGTCTCTAGTTGTCTCTAGGAGTCTCTCGGAGTGTCTAGGTCTGTCAAGGACTCTCTAGGAATCTCTAGGAATGTCTAGTTGTCTCTAGGAGTGTTTCTTTGTCTTTAGGAGTGTCTAGGAGTCTCTAGGAGTCTCTAGGAGTGTGTACGAGTGTCTAGGAGTGTCTAGGAATCTATAGGGCTATCTAGGATTCTCTATGAGTGTCTAGGATTCTCTAGCAGTCTCTAGGAGTGTCTAGTAGTCTCTAGGAGTGTCTAGCAGTGATGAGGAGTGTCTAGGACTCTCTAGGCATCTCTAGGAGTGTCAAAAGAATCTCTAGGAGTGTCTAGGAGTCTTTAGTTGTCTCTAGTAGTGTCTAGGCGTGTCAAGGACTCTCTACGAATCTCTAGGAATGTCTAGTTGTCTCTAGAAATGTCTAGTTGTCTCTAGGAATGTCTAGTTGCCTCTAGGTGTGTCTAATAATCTCTAGGTATATCTAGTAGCTTGTAGGAGTCTCTAGGAGTGTCTAGGAGTGTCTAGGAATCTCTAGGAGTGTCTAGGAGTGTCACGGAATCTCTACGAGTCTCTAGGAGTGTCTAGTAGTCTCTAGGAGTGTCTAGCAGTGATGAGGAGTGTCTAGGACTCTCTAGGCGTCTCTAGGAGTGTCAAAAGAATCTCTAGGAGTGTCTAGGAGTGTCTAGGAGTCTGGAGTTGTCCCTAGTAGTGTCTAGGCGTGTCAAGGTCTCTCTAGGAATCTCTAGGAATGTCTAGTTGTCTCTAGGAATGTCTAGTTGTCTCTAGGAATGTCTAGTTGTCTCTAGGTGTGTCTAATAATCTCTAGGTATATCTAGTAGCGTGTAGGAGTCTCTAGGAGTGTCTAGGAGTGTCTCAGAATCTCTACGAGTCTCTAGGAGTGTCTAGGAGTCTCTCGGAATGTCTACGAGTCTCTAGGAGTGTCTAGGAATCTCTAGGAGTGTCTACGAGTGTCTAGGAGTCTATAGTTGTCTCTAGGAGTGTCTAGGCGTGTCAAGGACTCTCTAGGAATCTCTAGGAATCTCTAGGAGTGTCTAGGAGTGTCTAGGAATCTCTACAAGTCTCTCGGAGTGTCTAGGAATCGCTAGGAGTCTTTCGGAGTGTATAGGCATCTCTAGGAGTCTCTAGGAGTGTCTAGGAATCTCTTGGAGTGCCTAGTTGTTGCTAGGAGTGCATAGGACTGTATAGGACTGTCTAGGCGTCTCTAGGAGTGTCTAGTTGTCTCTAAGAGTCTCTAGGAGTGCCTAGGAGTCTCTAGGAGTGTCTCCGAATCTCAAGGAGGTTCTAGGAGTGTCTAGGAGTGTCTAGGAGTATCTAGGAGTATCTAGGAGTCTCTTGGAGTGTCTAGGCGTGTCAAGGACTCTCTACGAGTGTCTAGGAGTGTCTAGGAGTCTCTAGGATTGTCTAGGAATCTCTATAAATCTCTAGGAGTGTCTTGGAATGTCTCAGAATGTCTACGAGTCTCTAGGAGTGTCTAAGAGTCTCTAGGCGTGTCTAGGAGTGTCTAGGAGTCTCTAGGAGTCTCTAGGCGTGTCTAGGAGTGTCTAGGAGTCTCTAGGAATCTCTGCAAGTCTCTAGGAGTGTCTAGGAGTGTCTAGGAGTCTCTAGGAGTCTCTAGGAGTGTCTAGGAGTGCCTAGGAATCTCTAGGAATCTCTAGGAGTGTCTAGGAGTGTCTCGGAATCTCTACAAGTCTCTAGGAGTGTCTAGGAGTGCGTAGGAATCTCTAGTAATCTCTAGGAGTGTCTAGGAGTGTCTCGGAATCTCTACAAGTCTCTTGGAGTGTCTAGGAGTGCGTAGGAATCTCTAGGAATCTCTAGGAGTGTCTATGAGTGTCTAAGAGTCTCTAGGAGTGTCTAGGAGTGTCTAGGAATCTCTAGGGGTGTCTAGGATTTTCTAGGAGTCTCTAGGAATCTCTAGGAGTCTCTAGGAGTGTCTAGGAGTGTCTAGGAATCTCTAGGAGTGTCTAGGAGTGTCTCAGAATTTCTAGGAGTGTCTAGGAGTGTCTAGGAATCTCTAGGAGTATCTATGAGTGTCTGGGAGTGTCTAGGAATCTCTAGGAGTGTCTTGGAGTGTCTAGGAGTGTCTAGGAATCTCTAGGAATCTCTAGGAGTGTCTAGGAGTGTCTAGGAATCTCTAGGAATCTCTAGGAGTGTCTAAGAGTCTCTAGGAATCTCTAGGAGTGTCTCGGAATCTCTAGGAGTGTCTAGGAGTCTCTAGGAGTGTCTATGAGGTCTCTAAGTGGTCTCTAGGGGGTCTCTAGGGGGTCTCTAGGAGGTCTCTAAGGGGTCTCTAGGGGGTCTCTAGGGGGTCTCTAGGGGGTCCCTAGGGGTTCTCTAGGGGGTCTCTAGGGGGTCTCTAGGGGGTCTCTAGGGGGTCCCTAGGGGGTCTCTAGGGGGTCTCTAGGGGGTCCCTAGGAGGTCTCTAGGGGGTCTCTAAGGGGTCTCTAGGGGGTCTCTAGGGGGTCTCTAGGGGGTCTCTAAGGGGTCTCTAAGGTGTCTCTAGGGGGTCCTTAGGGGGTCTCTAGGGGGTCCCTAGGGGGTCTCTAGGGGGTCCCTAGGGGGTCCCTAGGGGGTCCTTAGGGGGTCTCTAGGGGGTCCCTAGGGGGTCCCCAGGGGGTCTCTAGGAGGTCTCTAAGGGGTCTCTAGGGGGTCCCTAGGGGGTCTCTAGGGGGTCTCTAGGGGGTCTCTAGGGGGTCCCTAGGGGGTCTCTAGGGGGTCTCTAGGGGGTCCCTAGGGGGTCTCTAGGGGGTCTCTAGGGGGTCCCTAGGGGGTCTCTAGGGGGTCTGTAGGGGGTCCCTAGGGGGTCTCTAGGAGGTCTCTAGGGGGTCTCTAGGGGGTCCCTAGGGGGTGTCTTGGGGGTCTCTAGGGGGTCTCTAGGGGGTCTCTAGGGGGTGTCTAGGGGGTGTCTAGGGGGTCTCTAGGGGGTCTCTAGGGGGTCTCTAGGGGGTCTCTAGGTGTGTCTAGGGGGTCTCTAGGGGGTCTCTAGGGGGTCTCTAGGGGGTCCCTAGGGGGTGTCTTGGGGGTCTCTAGGGGGTCTCTAGGGGGTCCCTAGGGGGTCTCTAGGGGGTCTCTAGGGGGTCCCTAGGGGGTCTCTAGGGGGTCTCTAGGGGGTCTCTAGGGGGTCCCTAGCGGGTCTCTAGGGGGTCTCTAGGGGGTCTCTAAGGGGTCTCTAGCGGGTCTCTAGGGAGTCTCTAGGGGGTCTCTAAGGGGTCTCTAGGGGGTCCCTAGGGGGTCTCTAGGGGGTCTCTAGGGGGTCTCTAGGGGGTCTCTAGGGGGTCCCTAGGGGGTCTCTAGGGGGTCTCTAGGGGGTCTCTAGGGGGTCTCTAGGGGGTCCCTTGGGGGTCTCTAGGGGGTCTCTAGGGGGTCTCTAGGGGGTCTCTAGGCGGTCTCTAAGGGGTCTCTAGGGGGTCTCTAGGAGTGTCTAGGAAGTCTCTAGGGGGTCTCTAGGGGGTCTCTAGGGGGTCTCTAGGGGGTCCCTAGGGGGTCCCTAGGGGGTCTCCAAGGGTCCCTAGGGGGTCTCTAAGGGGTCGCTAGGGGGTCTCTAGGGGGTCTCTAACGGGTCTCTAGGGGGTCCCTAGGGGGTCTCTAGGGGGTCTCTAAGGGGTCGCTAGGGGGTCTCTAAGGGGTCTCTAGGGGGTTCCTAGGGGGTCTCTAGGGGGTCTCTAAGGGGTCTCTAGGGGGTCTCTAGGGGGTCTCTAGGGGGTCTCTGAGGGGTCTCTAGGGGGTCTCTAGGGGGTCTCTAGGGGTCTCTAGGGGGTCTCTAGGGGGTCTCTAAGGGGTCTCTAGGGGTCTCTAGGGGGTCCTTAGGGGGTCTCTAGGGGGTCTCTAGGGGGTCTCTAGGGGGTCTCTAGGGGGTCCCTAGGGGGTCCCTCGGGGGTCCCTAGGGGGTCTCTAGGGGGTCTCTAGGGGGTCTCTAGCGGGTCCCTAAGGGGTCTCTAGGGGGTCTCTAGGGGGTCCCTAGGGGGTCTCTAGGGGGTCACTAAGGGGTCTCTAGGGGGTCTCTAGGGGGTCTCTAGGGGGTCCTTAGGGGGTCCTTAGGGGGTCTCTAGGAGGTCCCTAAGGGGTCTCTAGGGGGTCTCTAGGGGGTCTCTAGGGGGTCCTTAGGGGGTCCCTAGTGGGTCTCTAGGGGGTCTCTAGGGGGTCCCTAGGGGGTCTCTAGGGGGTCTCTAGGGGGTCCCTAGGGGGTCTCTAGGGGGTCTCTAGGGGGTCCCTAGGGGGTCTCTAAGGGGTCTCTAGGGGGTCTCTAGGGGGTCCTTAGGGGGTCCTTTGGGGGTCTCTAGGGGGTCCCTAAGGGGTCTCTAGGGGGTCTCTGGGGGGTATCTAGGGGGTCCCTAAGGGGTCCCTAGGGGGTCTCTAGGGGGTCTCTAGGGGGTCCCTAGGGGGTCTCTCGGGGGTCTCTAGGGGGTCCCTAGGGGGTCTCTAGGGGGTCTCTAGGGGGTCCTTAGGATTGTCTAAGAATCTCTAGAAATCTCTAGGAGTGTCTAGGAGTGTCTAGGAATCTCTAGGAATCTCTAGGAGTGTCTATGAGTGTCTAAGAGTATCTAGGAGTGTCTAGGAGTGTCTAGGGGGTCTCTAGGGGGTCTCTAGGGGGTCCCTAGGGGGTCTCTAGGGGGTCCCTAGGATTGTCTAGGAATCTCTAGAAATCTCTAGGAGTGTCTAGGAGTGTCTAGGATTGTCTGGGAATCTCTAGGAATCTCTAGGAGTGTCTAAGAGTCTCTAGGAGTGTCTAGGAGTGTCTAGGAGTGTCTGGGAAGTCTCTAGGGGGTCTCTAGCGGGTCCCTAGGGGGTCCCTAGGATTGTCTAGGAATCTCTAGAAATCTCTAGGAGTGTCTAGGAGTGTCTAGGAATCTCTAGGAATCTCTACGAGTGTCTAAGAGTATCTATGCGTGTCTAGGAGTGTCTGGGAGGTCTCTAGGGGGTCTCTAGGGGGTCTCTAGGGGTCTCTAGGGGGTCTCTAGGGGGTCTCTAAGGGGTCTCTAGGGGTCTCTAGGGGGTCCTTAGGGGGTCTCTAGGGGGTCTCTAAGGGGTCGCTAGGGGGTCTCTAAGGGGTCTCTAGGGGGTCCCTAGGGGGTCTCTAGGGGGTCTCTAGGGGGTCTCTAGGGGGTCTCTAGGGGGTCTCTAGGGGTGTCTAGGGGTCTCTAGGGGGTCTCTAGGGGGTCTCTAGGGGTCTCTAGGGGGTCTCTAGGGGGTCTCTAAGGGGTCTCTAGGGGTCTCTAGGGAGTCCTTAGGGGGTCTCTAGGGGGTCTCTAGGGGGTCTCTAGGGGGTCTCTAGGGGGTCCCTAGGGGGTCCCTAGGGGGTCCCTAGGGGGTCTCTAGGGGGTCTCTAGGGGGTCTCTAGCGGGTCCCTAAGGGGTCTCTAGGGGGTCTCTAGGGGGTCCCTAGGGGGTCTCTAGGGGGTCCCTAAGGGGTCTCTAGGGGGTCTCTAGGGGGTCTCTAGGGGGTCCTTAGGGGGTCCTTAGGGGGTCTCTAGGAGGTCCCTAAGGGGTCTCTAGGGGGTCTCTAGGGGGTCTCTAGGGGGTCCTTAGGGGGTCCCTAGTCGGTCTCTAGGGGGTCTCTAGGGGGTCCCTAGGGGGTCTCTAGGGGGTCTCTAGGGGGTCCCTAGGGGGTCTCTAGGGGGTCTCTAGGGGGTCCCTAAGGGGTCTCTAGGGGGTCTCTAGGGGGTCCTTAGGGGGTCCTTAGGGGGTCTCTAGGGGGTCCCTAAGGGGTCTCTAGGGGGTCTCTGGGGGGTATCTAGGGGGTCCCTCAGGGGTCCCTAGGGGGTCTCTAGGGGGTCTCTAGGGGGTCCCTAGGGGGTCTCTAGGGGGTCTCTAGGGGGTCCCTAGGGGGTCTCTAGGGGGTCTCTAGGGGGTCCTTAGGATTGTCTAGGAATCTCTAGAAATCTCTAGGAGTGTCTAGGAGTGTCTAGGAATCTCTAGGAATCTCTAGGAGTGTCTATGAGTGTCTAAGAGTATCTAGGAGTGTCTAGGGGGTCTCTAGGGGGTCTCTAGGGGGTCCCTAGGGGGTCTCTAGGGGGTCCCTAGGATTGTCTAGGAATCTCTAGAAATCTCTAGGAGTGTCTAGGAGTGTCTAGGATTGTCTAGGAATCTCTAGGAATCTCTAGGAGTGTCTAAGAGTCTCTAGGAGTGTCTAGGAGTGTCTAGGAGTGTCTGGGAAGTCTCTAGGGGGTCTCTAGCGGGTCCCTAGGGGGTCCCTAGGATTGTCTAGGAATCTCTAGAAATCTCTAGGAGTGTCTAGGAGTGTCTAGGAATCTCTAGGAATCTCTACGAGTGTCTAAGAGTATCTATGCGTGTCTAGGAGTGTCTGGGAGGTCTCTAGGGGGTCTCTAGGGGGTCTCTAGGGGTCTCTAGGGGGTCTCTAGGGGGTCTCTAAGGGGTCTCTAGGGGTCTATAGGGGGTCCTTAGGGGGTCTCTAGGGGGTCTCTAGGGGGTTTCTAGGGGGTCCTTAGGGGGTCCTTAGGGGGTCTCTAGGGGGTCCCTAAGGGGTCTCTAGGGGGTCTCTAGGGGGTCTCTAGGGGGTCCTTAGGGGGTCCTTAGGGGGTCTCTAGGGGGTCCCTAAGGGGTCTCTAGTGGGTCTCTAGGGGGTCTCTAGGGGATCCCTAAGGGGTCCCTAGGGGGTCTCTAGGGGGTCTCTAGGGGGTCCCTAGGGGGTCTCTAGGGGGTCTCTAGGGGGTCCCTAGGGGGTCTCTAGGGGGTCTCTAGGGGGTCCCTAAGGGGTCTCTAGGGGATCTCTAGGGGGTCTCTAGGGGGTCCTTAGGGGGTCCTTAGGGGGTCTCTAGGGGGTCCCTAAGGGGTCTCTAAGGGGTCTCTAAGGGGTATCTAGGGGGTCCCTAAGGGGTCCCTAGGGGGTCTCTAGGGGGTCTCTAGGGGGTCTCTAAGGGGTCTCTAGGGGGTCTCTAGGGGGTCCCTAGGATTGTCTAGGAATCTCTAGAAATCTCTAGGAGTGTCTAGGAGTGTCTAGGAATCTCTAGGAATCTCTAGGAGTGTCTATGAGTGTCTAAGAGTCTCTAGGAGTGTCTAGGAGTGTCTAGGGGGTCTCTAGGGGGTCTCTAGGGGGTCCCTAGGGGGTCTCTAGGGGGTCCCTAGGATTGTCTAGGAATCTCTAGAAATCTCTAGGAGTGTCTAGGAGTGTCTAGGATTGTCTAGGAATCTCTAGGAATCTCTAGGAGTGTCTAAGAGTCTCTAGGAGTGTCTAGGAGTGTCTGGGAAGTCTCTAGGGGGTCCCTAGGATTGTCTAGGAATCTCTAGAAATCTCTAGGAGTGTCTAGGAGTGTCTAGGAATCTCTAGGAATCTCTACGAGTGTCTAAGAGTATCTAGGCGTGTCTAGGAGTGTCTGGGAGGTCTCTAGGGGGTCTCTAGGGGGTCCCTAGGGGGTCCCTAGGGGGTCTCTAGGGGGTCCCTAGGATTGTCTAGGAATCTCTAGAAATCTCTAGGAGTGTCTAGGAGTGTCTAGGAATCTCTAGGAATCTCTAGGAGTGTCTAAGAGTCTCTAGGCGTGTCTAGGAGTGTCTGGGAAGTCTCTAGGGGGTCTCTAAGGGGTCTCTAGGGGGTCCCTAGGGGGTCTCTAGGGGGTCCCTAGGATTGTCTAGGAATCTCTAGAAATCTCTAGGAGTGTCTAGGAGTGTCTAGGAATCTCTAGGAATCTCTAGGAGTGTCTAAAAGTATCTAGGCGTGTCTAGGAGTGTCTGGGAAGTCTCTAGGGGGTCTCTAGGGGGTCCCTAGGGGGTCCCTAGGGGGTCTCTAGGGGGTCCCTAGGATTGTCTAGGAATCTCTAGAAATCTCTAGGAGTGTCTAGGAGTGTCTAGGAATCTCTAGGAGTGTCTAAGAGTATCTAGGCGTGTCTAGGAGTGTCTGGGAAGTC